>LYUA01000061.1:90253-100781 GCA_002093875.1 Calopteryx splendens | reverse complement strand
TTATGTGTGAATTTCACATGCCGTTTGGCTTAGTACTGGGTGAGCTCTACTCTCACTTACAAAACCGACCTTCGGGTTGAATACTGTGATTGATATAATGTGCTATGCTTCGTTTACAAAAAAGGTACTTATGTTTTGAACGCGGCTCGTATTTTCTCTAGTCTTTTCGCCAAGTAGCGAAGTACCAATACTATCTTGTCAGCAACATGAAGAGCTCTCTCAGTTGTAGTTTGAATAGTAGAGCTTGCATCGATATAATTTTGCAAAACATTTGTTGAGAATTAAACAAAGTTGAATGTTGAAGTATGAGTTTGTGCACAGTATCAAGAAAATTAATCATACTTGAAAATTCCATGTTTTATCCTTTTAATTTTGAGAGATTTAGAATCGATAAGATTTCCCAACGAAAATGTTAGAATGAGTACCCTAACCCATCAAAGAAATGGGTAGTCTATAGGAAAAAGAACATGTTAAACGAATAACATCGATACACAAACCTGCTGACTGAAAATATTAAATCATACAACTATGTTTCTTAAATATCAATTAAATGATTTAGTATACGCACAGTGACTCTAATAATGCAAATGTAATCCAAATACCATTAGTAGGTTAAATCCACGGTTTTAGTAAACCGACTTGCAACGAGATTGTGCAAAAGCACGAAATTAACCTGTATTGCCTACATTAATAGTTGAGATCCTATTAAGCTCAACGATTTTGGTATTAGCTTGAATGGTACAGGTACCCGTTCAATCCGCTGCAGTTCACTTCTAGTCCTTTTGCTTACACAAAATATGATTGTATTTCATGGAATTTTATAGCTCTTAGCAATCATTGGGTTTAAGATCTTGACATTTTTTTAACCTTCACACCTTTTCCTCAAGTTTGGATCGTTATTCGACTAATGAGGAGTGATAATAGTAGAATATTGAGCGATATAATAGAAATACCTATTATTCGTGTCAGTTGAGGTCGGAGAGGCATGCCAGCGCGATTTCGCCAAGGGGGGGGAGAATTTTTATTCAGATATAAGCCGCTCTTATTAGACCGCTGCATCTCAAATCTGTGGTGTGCTATGGACGGAATCGTAGGCGCACAGAGTACAGTGAATGGATTTATTCAATCTGGCCATTAAAATGGCCGCAAAGTGCCAAAAAGATAATGACCAACGCTCGTAGGCGTTCAACGAGGTGCTTTGCTTTGCGGGTGGGAGAGTGAATATTCAGCTTGTACACTCAAGGAGTCCTATCACACACACTTACACAGTCAATATCGCATTAAGGGTTGATTTTATGGGCGGAAGAGGTTTAAGCTCCCTTCAATGAGTCGCCTGCGCCCCCTTCTACGGTTACAAAATCTGGTTTTATCAGGATGTCACGCAGCCTGCCTTTATTCAGAGGGAAATTAGGAATCCTCTACACCGGATCCTTATGGTACCTTATCTCAATGTCCATGAACATTTAATTCAGACTACTTTCCACTACCCGGGTGTAACATGGGCTGAGAGGAAACGAAATAGGTCACGATAATCCTTAGCAGATCATCTTGACTGAGACTATTCCATTTACACAGCCGATTATGTTCCTTGAATAACTTCTGCGTTGGAAAATAGAGAAGTTGATTCCGAGGCATTTACCTATGATGTTGTCGTAAATGTGGGTATTTATATTGCTTCAATTGAAAGAAATTGAAATTGTATAGGAAATTCACGTTATTCAGAGTAAAAGCATAGAAATAATACAAGGAATGTGCCATCAACGACCTATACGATGCGAAAAAGTTCATAATGCAAACATTATTCGCCTAAACCGAAACACGAACCCAGCTGCCTCGAAATTCGGCCGAGTGCTTTAGGCAGTTTGGATACACGGGTGTTTCAAAAATTCAAAGTTTAAGAGCCTGGCTAGTTTAACTGCCTAAAACACTCGGTCGAATTTCGAGAGACCTGAGTTCGTTTCCCGGTTCAGGCGAATATTTTTTACATTCTGAGCTTTTTCGCATATGCAACAGCGGGTGACTCCGCTTAAGTTACTTTGAACCTATAAGATATTTAAATTTGTCAGAAAGGCTTAGTAAAGAACACTGCATTGTCCTCTTTAAAAGGAAATACTCGCAGAATATGCCCACAAGGTAAATGGGATTGTGAGAAACCTTGGAAAACACTGTGGTATTCGGAAGTGTCGAGTAAACAGTGGAGAATAGTATGGGCTGGCAAAGTGTCGCACAGAAATCTAAAATATCAGGCGAAAATGTGAGCTAAATGACAGTAAAGCATTCCTAGTTCTTCTATAACAAATAGTGAAAGTACAAAAATAGGGCATATGCATATTTAAGCATGTAATGATATATGTGAAGAGGGAGTTGATGAAGTAATGAAGTTGTGAGAAAAACGAAGTGGCTGGCGTTAGAGAACCGATATGCTGTTTCATTGCTTGTATTACTTAAATAAATGAACGTGCTAGGGCAAAAGCGGTATGCTTAAAAACAGAATATTAAATGGGCATAAAGTGAATTATCACGGATGTATTTTGTATATAAGGGAGACATTCAGGTGTCACATGATGAAAACATGCTATGTCCATACTAATGAAATTTAAAAAAGTCAATTTATGACATCATATTTTTTTTAATTGACCATGGTAATTCGACACCAAGTGTCATTTCAAGCACTTAATAAGGAAAACGAATGAGTGTTTTCATTTCGTTATTATGAAAATTCAGCTCGTGTCTTCGACGAGTCTTAAGGAACAGAGAGCGAAAGGAAGTGTGTCTTTAAGGCGCGTTTGAGGTTGAGACCCTCCCCTTTCCCGCTGGCTCATCTCTCGAGGAAATTTCGCGTCGGGACGCCATAAAGGACAAGGGAAAGAGGGGTCGGGATATGGGTTAGAGCAATTCTCCCTCTCTCTCTGTCTCCTCCCCATTTCACCCGTTATTGACTGCGTAGTGCAGTGGCGTGATGAAGAGTGCCGCCATTTTTTGGGTGAGCTCGCGTTCGTGTGGGGTTTTCGTTCGTGGTCGGGTTTTTTTTCCCGGTTGTCGCTTAGCGTGCTTCACTTGTCACGTTCGCCTGTCTCTCATTCTATTCTTACGTGCATGCCCATCTCCACTTCTGTGCCCCCCCCTCCTTCTCCCTCTCTTCTTCTCCCACACCCTCCCGCTCTCCCCCCCTCGAAAAGCCATTTCGTCCGTCCTCCCTTAGAGGGTCGCCGCCCACCAAAGCCGCCTCGGTGGCCTCAAGGACGAATGGTCGGGGACAAGGGCAGAGGAAGATGAGGAAGAGTTGGTTGGACGGGAAGAATAGGAGGAATGGAGGAGTGGGCGAACCGAAGGGAATCTCCTCGAGATTCTATTTCTACTCGGTGCGTGTCCATAATCAGGGCATACTTGTGACATTGCATCAACGTGGTACACCGACAGCCACTTCGAAGGTCTGCGGGCAGCGCGAGCAAAGCGATTACAATTGGCAATAGTTAAGATGTACATTCAAATACTTGATTGAATCGAGAAGTTAAAATCCGCCTCGTAAGTATCACGCATTCCGAGAAGGCTAAATTCGAAATAATGAAGTACGTTTTTTTTCCCATCACATTTCTTCGGTAAAACATTAACGAATAAATACTTTCCATTGGCTTGATTCTCCAAAGTTCCCATGCAATGGCTACATTCAATCATGTAGAAGATGTTTCGGTTTTCCTGTGTATTAACTGTTTCGATTTTGGTCACCGTCTGCGTGCTGAGTGATATTCCTAACCCGATTGCTCGTTGCTTATTTCGAATTAAATCGCAAGTGCCGATTACAGCGCCGGTCTCGTTTCGCACCCAGGAGGTGCGGGCTTTTATGTCGCACCTTCACATATTCTCTCGGATGCAAATACTCAGACGTACGCAGACGGACAACTGCGTCACGATTAAATTTATACTGATAGAAGTGACGCTTACTATTACTGCACATCGGGTTGAGTCCAGACAGAAACCCGACGGAATTAAGGAATTGCGCCCTGAACGCGAAACCCCCGCAGATGGAATATTCGGCAAGTAGTTATTTCGATCACCCGGACACCGCTTTCGCATCGAATTGCGGGCATGGAAATTTCTCAGTGGCTCCATTGCCGTGCTCGAGGAAATTTTCCACGCTCCAAGAGTCAGAGGCCTTTTAAGGTTTAAGAGGCATAAATGTGATTTTAAGCCAACGTTCGCGACAGCGTTGCAAACGTTGTCTTTGCACTGGAAATTTAGAATCTCAAGAGGGAGACTGAACGGGGATACTCACTGATGGCTTGATGAGACCAAATAGGCCATCATCCTAAGTAGTCATCCAGCAAAAGATTGATTGGCTTCAGATCTCAACTCTGTCATCTTCTTAGCTAGCTAAACCCTTCTTA
This sequence comes from Calopteryx splendens, assembly GCA_002093875.1. NCBI lineage: Eukaryota > Metazoa > Arthropoda > Insecta > Odonata > Calopterygidae > Calopteryx > Calopteryx splendens. The sequence continues at coordinate 96,396 of LYUA01000061.1, read as the reverse complement.
GTTTCTTCGTGGTGCCTTATAATTAAATCTTGCTTGATCTGATTGATCGGGGTATTCAATTCCTTATCCTCCTCGGTAGTGTTTTCCAACCATTATCCCTTCTTCTCCAACTCTGTTCGGGAGACCGTACTAATGCCTTGGACATAAGCTCTTCATAAGCTTGGCTATTTTCTACGGACTTCATTCTTCCCGTATCCTTCTCAGGAATCCAATGAGTGTCCAATTTTCCCATCGCTACAGTTCTAACGCCACATTTCAAATTCTCCTTATCATATTTTCTTTGCCGATGGTAATGCACGTCCCATAATACGATGGATAATGCCAAAGCGATGATTTTTTTTAGAACTCCATGCCTTCCAAACACCGTTCACAAATTCCTATCGGCGTGTTGAAGACCCTTCAAATCATCCCCCCTCCCACATTTAACATTGGAGCCGAATGGGGGGGGATGCGATTATATCATGCATGGAACATAACACCACGCAATATTTACTAGGGAGCATACATTTTAGGGTCGGGAAGGAAACTTTCAGTGAGCGTTAAGTCCGTCTGTTTTGCCATTACTTCAATGCGAGAGGAGGAAATTGAATCCACACGACGTGGTGAGTAGATAAGACACGTCATAGGGATGGCTCGGTGGGGGGGGGCTGAGGGAAGGGAGGGAAAGTCTGAATGTCGCGAGGAGCAAACTGGGGCGTTGAAACACTCTAGGAGATCCATGTGGAAGTAACGTGTCTGGGAAGGGTAAGCAAAACGGGGCGAGACGTAAAGGAGCGGAGCAAACAGCTCGGAAACCTGTCTGCAAATATAACTGCGTGAAACGGTAACAAAAGAGGGTCGAGATTGCATTCAGCGTACGGAAGCGCGGTGAGGAAGGGAAAGAACCATTATACGCGTGCTTAAGGGTGGATTAGGATAGATGCGAAGTCGGAACTAATTAAAAATTTAAGCATCTGCTTATTGTGATATATTTTAGGGTATTAATTCATTATGAATCAACGTAAACATGAAGAGCACAAAATCATGGGGCCGGTCTAACCTACCAGAAAAAAATCTTAGATGGTCAGCAAAATTCTTCCACAGTTCAACGTGAAATAACAACTCGCTGTCAGTTTTATTTTTTTAAATCTCGGTAGACGACCGCGCCTTCGATGAATAAGCTTACGTCCCTGGTTTGAGCTGAATTTAAAGTTACTGCAAGCCAACCTTCAGGTCGATGATTGATGACGATGCCGATTAGGTTAGCATAGCGCTTTTAAGCCTCAAGTAAATTATTTTGACGGAGTTAAGATAAAATTAGTTTCTTTATTTAATGGACCATTGTCTTTTTTCACAGGCCAGTAGAAAAAAGGGCGTAGTGAGACCACATGTTTGTGGTATTAAATCCGTAGTACGATTGTAGCTATGGGAACACTTTGGCTTCCCTCCAATCGATACGGAACGAAAACGCCGGCGAAATCTTTTTCCAGCCCCCCGAATCTCTTCCTAAAGCCACCGCATCTCTGGAGCTCTCTCAGACGTCTCCACAGTCCTCTTAAACAAACCTCATCTAAAAGTTTCACGCTCTGAGTAACTAATCCCTCTTCTCTCTTCAATTGGAAGCAATGGTGTATTCCCCTCGACTAATCCAAGCTACTTGGGGTCGAGACTATTGGTCTTCGTTCTCATCGGTCTCGCGCCTCTTGCCTTGTTTTCCTGCCATAACGCACCCGGTGAATCCGGAAACTGTGGTGAAATGTACCTGAAAATTAAATTAAAATTAGAGAAACTATCTATTAAAAGAATGAAATTTTAAAATCAATAATATTCAGAACCACGCCATCTTATGCTCATTATTTTAAACTTATGTTTTTCTTGGTATTGGGGATAAATGAGGACACTATCGGTTTTGCAAATATTCTATCGCAATTTTATCGTGGTTTCCTTTTGAATTCCATACAATATGAAAGAGAACAACTTTATAAGAGAGTAACTGACTGCTGCCAATGTGCATAATTATACTTTAGACCGTAGGGAACTCCAAAACGACTGACAACTCCAAGGCGTGCGTGTGTGCTCTTGAGGAAAGTTCACGCCCGTTCAAACTTGTCGACCCAATCCCATGCTAATGTCTCCCTTAACTCAACTATGATCTCACTTGCCTCATGAACTTCGCCATTCGCGCTAGAGGGGTGATATTTCTTGCCAAGTTGGCGTTTATTTTTTTCCTAGACCCCCCTTCAGTCACATCCTCTTCTGCGCAAACCACCTTTTTTCATAATTAGTCTCCCCTTTCGTCGTCTGTCTACTAACCAGCTTTGTTGACCTACGTTTCAACCATAGTCTTCAAGACTTGTTTTCACTCACACTCGCAATCCCCCTTATCCTCTTTTCTTTTGTCTTTCATTGACTAAACTTCTGAACTCCCTACACTAACTCATCTCACATGCTAGGTATCCTTTATGGAACTCCGCACATTCATCTAAGCATCCCCCTTTCATTGGAGTTTCAGCACAAATAATGGAATCAATTGGAGAGCCTAACAAAAGCATTATTTGGGATAGGATGATGACTCACTTGATCCGGATGGCAATGCGGATCTTCCAATTGGGATTTTTGGTATAAAATAGAAGAATTATATGGAGTAACTACTTCGAAGTATTAATTATTTTTTTAAGTGTTCTTGAGCCAAAATCAAGTGCTACTTCATTCTAATTAACATCAGGAAATTTCAACTTATTTAAATTTAATTTAATTTAAACTATTGTTATTTTCCTGTATTTGGGAGCCTACGGTCGCATAAAAGGCATCTTCTCAGGCATAATCGACATATTCAACTTCAGGCTTAGTCTGAGGGACACCCATTTTGAGTAGATGAGACGATGCTATGCAAGAAAACCATTAAATCAATCAATACTCATGATAAAATCACATGGAATGCTTTCTTTTTGCGAATATATTTTTTGCATGCTGAATCATGCCTAGTTCGTTATTTTTATTTTGATGAAAATCGTTCGCTCCTTCCGAGAGGGGTTATTCTGCAGAGCCCCGAATTTTTCACGGTGGAATCAACGGTGGCCCAGTCGTCTTGTGTTTTCTTAAAACGCATGAAATCAACGTTTCGTGCGGTGAGCACAAACGGGGGCGTTTAGCGACGTTATCTCTCTTGTCCCCGACACTGTGTCTCGCTCCGTGGGGCCCTTCTTGAGGGGAGGGGCGAATATGTGGGACGGCGTTGGTGTTCTTGTCGAGGCCAGGACCGAGTGTTTGGCGCAAGCCCAATTCGGGAGGGAGGCTCTGAGTGGGGGACCGTGGGGGCTGGGATGAAAAGCGGCGTTGACTCCGGGAAGCGACGTGATTCTCGGGATGCGATTTCGTAGATGCTTGTTTTCCCAGCGTAAAATGACCTCACGCAGTCAGGCGGGAGGGAGGAGTTTGATCAAGAATGATGGCGATTGGCGAGTAAGGAGGGCATCCGTCACTGTTGGCAGCAGTAGTTCAATTGAGGAGGAGACAACTGAGGCTCGGTAACCGCTCTCCAACGTAGCACCCAAGCATCTCGGGATTCGAACCCGGGCCTTCAAGGTGGGCAGCCAGTACACTGGCCACCGCACGAAGCCGATCCCCCGGCTCATTGGCATAGTTCAGTTGACTGAACCATTCATTTGAACTGAGCACTTCCGTTGCGTGGGCTGCGTACACGCGAGGATACGAGAGAAGTCCTGCGTCGAATCTGAAAAGATACGTAGGTGCATGTAAATAGTTTGGTTCCTTTTTCAAAGAAACTGAAGTTAACTTCGTAGTCACCCGCTGCTGTGCATGGATATGCGAAAAATTCACAAATCAAAAATCATTCGCCTTAACCTGGACTCGAACCATTTGAGAGCTTTAAACGGAACAAGATATTTTGTTACGTTTAAAGCTCTTAAAAAATTCTCAATGAAAGAGGACACCTGGATAGCTGAACTGGTCGGAACCGAAACCGGCCGGAAATCGATGGATCCGGGACCCGAGTCCCTATTCAGGCTTATGATTTTTGCATTGTTTTTCGCATATGCGGTTTCCTTTTGTTGCTCAAGGAAACTTTAAGAAAATCACAGAAATCGTGTCTTACATTTTCCTGTAGCTGTCCTCAGTGTTTCCGCCTGTCCGCGAAAAGTGACAAAATCGAGATAGAGCGACGGTTGTCGCAGTCATCGCAGTCACTAGGACGTCGGATCGGCGTAGCCTCAAGAGCGACGCCTCGTCTGGGGGCGACCCCACTGAACAATTTAGCTAACTGCGACCTTTTTAATGTCTGATTCACTGAATTAGTAACTTAGCTTTACACTTAGTTTACTGTAGGCAATGGTTCATCTTAAATTTTAACTCTCAAACAACCCATCATTAAGCTTCTTAGAGATTTTCTAGTACCAAAGTGTGCATTACTTCATTGACATAATTATAAACGTAATTTCACTCTCTGTGCGAGAAATCACATGCTTGTGTATCGGATGGAACGTAATGGGTTTGTTAAGAGCATGACACAATGGGAGTTCGAAAGAAAGATGTCACAGTGAAGACCAGGGGGGAAATACCTACTTTATTCCAAATGATGAAGAATTTAATAATAATAATAATTTTATTGTTTTGGGACGTGAGTCCTTTGAAACAGTATCCAGAATAGCAATAAACATCAACAGAAAAAATATCATTAATGAGTGCAAACATGAGCCGATTACATTATTTAAAATGAACTTTATCATGAAAGTTTGTATATAGGTATGAAGACATAGCCATTTTAAAATGGTGAACATTTGTTTAATTTATAATATAATCAGGAATATCATTCCATACTCCCATTGCCGAGTTAATTGATGACAGCAAATATCTATTTGTTCGGCATTTGGGTATTTTAAAGCGCCATCGCGCTCTTACGAGTCTCTCTGAATTTCTCGAATTAACCATAATCATATCATATAAATACTCAGGCTCATGAAAAGATAATATTTTATGCAAGAAAGTAGAAAATTGCAATTTTCTTCTATAGTAAAGTTTCAACCACTTTAGCTGTAAGTAGGACGGTGTAATGTGTTCTTATATTGGTACCTTGAAAATATACCTTGCACCAGCATTGAGCAAAATTTGACATTTTAAAACCAATTCACCAGGTAAATCAGAATTTAGGGTGTATGAGCTATCAAAGGCGTGGGAGAACTGGCCATTGGAATAGGGAAGAACGTTGTGGGTTGCGGTCAACCAGCCCTCGGATTTGTAGGACTGAGAGAATACACCTGCACGTTTTCTTTCATTTTAGACTCTGTGGACTTAAGTTCTTGGAAAAGGTGGAGTCGACGCCGCGCGCGCTGTGGTGAGTGACACCGGCGAGGAAATGAAAACGTTATTATGCCGGCAAAAGCATCGTTTCAAACGGGCCAAGGTCGTTACTGCGTCCATTACAGCCATAAACAATGGCACTATCCGTAATTGGATATCTTGGGAGTTGCATCTCGGACACGATCTGAGGGGCATGTCGCTTTTATCCCGGTGCATGCGACATGCTAATTTGTAATCGATAAAGAGTCGGCAGTCGCTTTTTCTGTTTTTCCATCGTCATTTGAGGACAATAAGCCTATATCCACCCAGTAATTACCGAAGAATTCATCCATATGCTACGTGGTAACTCCCCTAAACGTGGAAGAATTACTCTGCGAGTTCAATTTTAGACTGTGGACAAAATTCAAAATTCTTTGTCGGATCTCCCTGATTGATTTATAATTTAAATTTTAAGAGTTTTGTTTCAAATTTTAACCATTATTGATAGATAGTTAAATGGATCCCATTAATATTAAATCGCATATACCATAGCAAGTATTTCGCACCCGCGAACAACTTAAATTGGAATAGTTACTGGAAGAGTATAAAAAAGCCATAACTCGCATTCTCTAAATTTTCTTTTTTTAAGGCGAGTCGTAGTTATATAAGGTGAAGTATAAGATAAGTACCTGAAGGCCTTTTTCAAAGTGGCAATCACACTGTGGAAATTAAAAGTTAATATTATATGGAGGAAAAGTTCTCAGGTTTCCGACCGGGTCCAGGCGTTGGGTGCCAATGCCTGGACCCGGTCGGAAGCCTGAGAACTTTTCCTCCAGTCTATTCGCCGGGAAAACCTGAGATCCTTCATT
>LYUA01000060.1:1055557-1067423 GCA_002093875.1 Calopteryx splendens | reverse complement strand
TAGCGCCCGTTCCGTCCAAACACTCCACCCTCCCCTCTCATCTTTCCATCCCCGTCTCCCTCTCCACAGCCTCACCCCACTCCCATGAGCCGTTCCCACCCACTTCACCTTACTATACACACACACACACACACACAGGCACACTCAACAGAGCACCAGACTGATCTATTTACTCCATCAACCGCTCTCGAGACCTCACGTCAAGTCTGCGGAACGAGAGAGACACGGGGTGATTTGGTGTTCCCGCCAAAATTCTAGCATTTCGTGCCCGACAGGAGTTGTGCGTCTATTTAATTGGTTTCCTCTGAAATACTCGTTCCGTCCTCACAAGTCTTTTCCTCAGAATGATGCTCGATACGCGTTCTAAAGAAATGCCGGCTCACTATTGCTAGCTTTTCAAGGCGATGATCGTGCGAATCGGATGTTTCCATATGCCATTTCATAATTGCGGCAGGGATTTTTTGTTACCAAGTTTTCTTGCGAGTAGGGTTTCATAGCTGATGGGCGGTGAATATCTCAGATTAATGGAGTGAGCTTAGGGACTTGAATCGGACTCAGCGGAGTCTATTCGAAATAATTGCTATTCCGTATGAATGTTATATTTTTCAATAAGGCAAAATTATGAAAATTACAATTTAAAATTATATTCTAACACTCCCCAAACACACTATGGAAATTAATTTTGTAAATGGAACTTATAGAAATTTCATTTATCCACTCTTAATTTTTAAACGTGATTTTAAGAGCGATCAAATATGGGTACATACTATATGCTGACAGTTCTGAGATTTTGAATCAAAGTCTCTCTCGTCATCACCGGGGAAATGTAAAAAGAGCATTTTTCTTTAATTAATACATTTTCCAAATCATTTTTCCAAATTTATTTTGAGAAATTTGAAAAAAACATCTAATTCAGTTTCATTTTAATTACATTGTTAGGAATTACGTGATCAGGTAATAGCCGACGATTATAAGTGACACTTTTAACAGTACTATTCAAATCCAGACTTATTAAAACTTTTGCACACGTTCTTCCTTTGAGGTTATTATTTTTAAGGCACATAAAAGTTTCAAAATAATATCATTTACCTGATTTAGTAAAGTTTAGATGATTTTATTTATTTTGAAAAACCTTCTTGTATTGATAATGGAATTGAGATGGTAGAGGGTAGTCTATTTCATAAATGGCGTTTTAGAAATTATCGTAATTGGCAACATAAGTCAAGGGTAAGTGAAGTAATTATTGATAGTTAAATATTTTTTTTAATTACCGCTGGTTTAATGGGTGTGTGGAAGCTTTACGGTGAATATTCCGCCATATTCTCTTAAAGGTATTCATCTAATTTCTGAGAAGGCGAGCGATAAATAAACGTGGAAATTTATTCCTCGCCTAGTAAATGACGGGACCACAGCTTAGAACTCTTTAAATCAATCAAGATGGTCTTCTTTGGCCATCTTATCTGATAATTCAAATAAAATACTGAGCAACTATTATTAGAGCATTTAGAAAGCCAGAAATTTAACAGTTTGCTGGTTATTCAGCGATTTAATGGTCGTGGTGCCTTACACATAGATGTCTGAAATGTATTGTAGTGTGTCTATCAGAGGTGTATGTATTTAGTATTGCTTTCGGTGATTCAATAAAATCAAAAATTCGATTTTTGAGTGGATTTTCATTTAGGCCACTTGAATTCACGCTCAATCCTGAATTCCTGAAATCAGCTGGCATCAAATTATATGCTCCTAATCTTAGATAAAATAACATCCATATTATTCCGAGACTGTCTTTGGGGAAGATCGTGTGTCAATGAAAAGTTTAATAATGAGGTTGCATCATCTTATTTTATTTATAAAATAGTGAGTAGATAGTTTTCAAGGTCAACGGAATAATTAATTAAAACTATGATATATTATTTTTATTATTATAAATTCTGGTTGTTCTGTATTACATATTGTTCTAGTAGCTTTTGCTTAAAAATAATAATTGCTACATATTTCTAGGTGACGCATGTAAACTTTAATTTTACTACCGAAAAACGGATTTTTCACTAAGATATTAAGTTTATGTATCGTAAATAAAATATATTTACACATTATGCAATTCATGTTTTGAATATTACAATTTTTATGAGGTATTTGGGATGTTAGAAAATGAATTCTGAATAATATTTATCTTCACGCTACATTGCGCAAGCTTTAATTTCACGGAATGTCTCAATGTCTCATGTAACATTATAGTTTAATGAATGCTACTTTCGAAAAATCAATGACAAAATTCACCAGCCTCATTAATTTTCATTACCGAACATAGCAGATCGATTGAATGCAAATCTCTTTGGTGCTACAATTTTCACTCATAAAATTTTAAAAATTTACATCCCTACTTTCATGAGCTTTACATATTGGAACTGACTTTTCGATGTAATATTTTTTCGCGTTCCTCATGCAAGCAAAAAATAATATCTAACGGATAGGACGAAATCCAATTTCTTTTTCAAAATGTCATTTCATGGAGTTGAGATATTGCGTGAATAGTTTTAAAAAGTGGAATACTGGTATCGATTGAATAATGAGGGAAGTATAAGTTCCAAAGTGACTCCTCCCACCTCCGTAACAAAAAAAAACTTTTACTTGGGTATCGCATTGCACTCTCGCCTGTTTCTGGCGTTGCTCCCGTCTTCCTCCTTTTTCTCTCTCTCCCTCTCCCACTCTCCTCCTCATCCGCCCACAGCTCCATTTCTCCTCCATTTGCTCCTCCATCCGGTTTCATCTCCCTCGATCCCTGCCTCAGCGAACGCCTCCCTCCGTTACCCCTCTCCACTCCCCAGCCTCCCGTCCAACCCTTCCCGCCTCTTTTCACCCCGAAAAACCTCTCTCGCATTCGCTAAGCCTTGCATCTCTTGGAGTGACGTCACCTCTGACGCAGTGCAGCGTCATTGATTGCCCCTGCACCCTATCCCCCCGCATTTCTCTTCTAAAATGTTTTCTTGTTTCCGGTTTCCTGATCATAGTATCCTTAGAAAAGATGTCTCTCTGTGTTGCACCATGCATCTTCATCCCCAAGTACCCCTTATACCAAGGCATCTCTATTATTTTCGGTCTCTCGTTCATCTTAATACCCAGTACTCGCTCACTTTCCGTCACCCATAGTCCCTCAATCAACTCCAGGTCCTTTTTAAAGGGCATCTTATACTCTAACGCTTTCACCCCGGACGAATATTTTAGGACCTATTACAGCTGATCAGCTCATCTGCTTATGTGACTCAGTTTCAGGTCTTTACATCGTATCTATCCAACTTATTTTATGCATTTCATCTTCAAATAACTCATATAAATAATAAAATAATGCTTGTAAAATGCCTGTAGATCGTATGGTTTTAATTTCGGTTTTTTTATTACTCTTTTATATGTGAATTCCTTTGAATATCTTGATACCTAAATGAAATCACAAATCACTCCTATTACACCCATTCCCTCGATATGGGACTAAATGAAAGAATCATCGCAAGTAGTGGAGAAAATTTTTATGCATTAATATATTTATTTCATTTTATCAAGACATTACCAAATATTTTTAAATATAAATGTTATACATATTTCTTACAAGTGAAATTTTATAGATTCCATTATCCTTCGTCTGCAATTTCGTATAGAAATGAAACTTTTGACACTAACTGCATTACTGGTAGTTATAACCAACGACATAGGAAACTAAAACCAAAATATTGTCCTTGATTTTCGGTACCCTTCTTACAAATAATATAATAAGTAATTCTAACAACTTATTTCATGGGTTTTTAGAGTAAGTTTCGTTTATTCGAAGAATCTTTGTGCGATCTTCAAACACTCCCAAATTTATAATGGAGCAGATAGTATAGTAACCTATTTTATTCAAAATAATTTCTTTGAAGCGTTATTCATAATTGCTAGATAAGTTTTTTTTTGTTTTCCATGATTTCTTCTTGGTATGAATATTAAAATAAATGTATTGCTATTCATTTAGCATATACTAGATTGAGCAACATCCTTTTATTTGCAAACATTAATTCAATGAGCCAAAAAGTACTTCTGCAGGGAGCTGGAAAATAATTTTATTTACAAGCCACTTAACTGTAAATTTAATCCGCAATAGAAATTATCCAAGCCCATTATAACATTTGAATTGCACCTGTGCCTCTTTGAAGTCTGATAAGTAATTCTAATGACTTTCTTCTGTAAATATGAAAATGCTAAATTAAAATTTTACATAGTACCCAGCAACTCGCCGCGAGGGCGTGTGGCATGGGGTGTTAGGTCACCAGCCATTACAGAATATATCTTTTAATTAATCGTGATTACATTTCAGCATCTCATACTAATAATATATTTTAAATTAGTTAACGTTGTACAGTTAATGGCAGCTTACTTTCGAAGATCGTAGTACTATAGCTGTTTAAATATTCTGCTTTTCGTAATAATGACCTGAAATTTTTCTGAGATCTCTATCTAACTATCCATATTAATCAAAATATTCATTGGCCACCGTTCAGTTAACCGTAGATTGATGAGTAATCATGAGAATCAGTTGAGTTTAATTTTTCTGTTCAATATTCCATGTACATATTTCTGGTAAAGTATTAATTGTGCAAATTTTTTTATTTTATTTTTACACAAAAATGCAGAATCCGTAAGTGCATACATCAAAGAAGCTTTATGTTGTAAGATGTTTTTTTCTAATGGTCACGAATAAAACCTCAGCGTTTTGTCAAATCTCCGTAGGTAAATAGTTCTCTTGCTGATGTTAATTGAAATAATAATCATCACTTACTCCAAGATTCATCGAAACAGAACAATTACGACTTTGTACAACGAGATATCCCTAGATTCTTTTCAGGCGTGGAAGTAAAGGCTTTATATAGTTTTTTGTTATAGCTTTTAATAGTTTTTGTGTTATTTAAATACAGTTTGGTTGTTTTGTACTTTATTTCAATTGCTAAAATCTTTTCTATGAAAATACCATTGTTAAAGGTAGTTAATTTTAGATAACTCCAATATGAATACTATCATTGAAAAAAAGGCAATAAAATGTAGTCACTGTTGTAAATGTTTTAGCACTAATTGAGATAAATGTTTTTAACACTGGCTGAGGTATTTAAACGATGTCACTGAATTTTTTCCGTAAAATAAAATCTATGATCAAGCTACTTGGGGAATCAAGCATCATTCAGTCAACTGTACTTCAGCTTAAAAAATACTCTGCTACTTGATATCGAGCCATTGGCCTAGCTCGTGCTAGATCCGTGGTTTCCAAACCGTGGCATATTTTTCAATTCCAAAGTGCACGCCTTATCCCCAAAGTTTTCCGAGTCATTTTCGCCTGCCGCGCGGGGCAAGGGCGTTAGATTTAGCCTTAGAATTCCTCCACTTACTCGACTATTTTATGACGCTCCCAATCTCCCTTCCGCCTCCTGGGTTGTTTCCATGAACGCTGCTCCCTAGAGACGCCACAGCTTCAGCCATCACACATCTCATTTGCCGTGATGCGATCTTTTTCTATTTTACGGCTATACGAATGATCTGGGGCTTTTCTAGGGGCATTATATGCCGGGATAATTATCTTTGCTTAGAAAAATTATTTTATGTAGCTGGAGAGGAATGAAATTTAAAGACTTTTTGATTTCCGCGTAATATTTTATTAACACGACCCGGTTTCAACACTGTGTCATCTTCATGTCTTAAATTCATTCTTCTCCAATATGGAAAGATTCCACAAAGTCAAGTCTATTGCGGTACGATTTTATGAAGTCTAAAAATTTAAAATAGTTAATATTTATCTATTGAATTATTCCTTTTATCTACTCGTTTTCTAATTTTTTTAACTATAGATCCCTAAATATGTTTGTTACACGTTCGGCACATCATCTTTAATTGACCTAACTCTTGTCATCAGTGCGTATATTTTAAATGGTATTCGTATTCCAATCATGTATAAATTGGTTATTGGTCTCATCAAGCGTCAGTTGAATCGTCTGCCTCATAGAATGTGTGGTTGTACATATATATCTATATGAAAATGTTCACCCGAGTGAATGATAAACTATAGCTTTCGTTGACATTTTCATACCCTATTAAATCATCACTAGAACACAAATGTGAATATTGGAGTATGTGAATCTAAAGTCACCTTATCATAAATAACATTGTTTCAATATTTGTAGGTAATAGTTATTTTTCTATTTTATATAATCCGTATCGTCCATATATTAAAGAAAGCTTGACCCAATGATAGATTCAAGGAATTTTATTTATCCATTCATGAATCATTCTATCATTTCAGGCCTGTAAATTACAATATTTGCCTCGAGTATTTTATCGTTACGAAATAACTTGGAATTATTTTCACGAAAAATCCCATCATATTAAAAATATTCCTTGAGAAAAGATTTAAGTTTACTTTCATCACAGTAATGTCGTGAGCAGTACCGCGGCTTGGATCAGATCTCATGTAGGTGTATTATATTTTAAATGGCAATACTTGTAATGTCAAGTTAGTGTAACTGAAATATTTTAAGAAATTATTGAATGACTATTATTTTCTATGGTAAATGTCGGTTAATAGCATTATTTAAGTAGTAGCGTAGATGAGGAAGGGGGTGCCCTGGGCGATCCTTTAGGAAGCGGAACTTTTAGGTTACTGCAGTGATCGGGGGCCCGGGGTAAGTTACCCAAAATTGATAAAAAATGAGTAAATCGGGGGACGAGGGGGGGCAAATAAAGTATCCGCTCTATGTGGCACAAACTAGGTATGCAGCCGTATTTAGGATTACCCTATTTTCGTCGTGCATCGCACGAAATCACCACATTATAAAGCTAAGGGAATACATTTTGCTAATAATCTTTCAATTGTCTTCCGATGGAAGTAATACCGATTTAAATTGAAAATGAATCTGGCACTAATGTTACAATTAGCTTAAAACACTTGTATTCCAATTTTAACATAATATATTAGCCAATGTTACAGATCTAAAATTACGTTCGTTTAGGTATTAATTTTTAACTGCTCAATGGAAAATCTAGATATTTAGTGTTCTATAGACCTTGGTATTTCGCTTTAACCATACGGTAAAGTATGTTAATTTGGAATTTCCCAAAGCCTTTATGGTACGTTTATCACGAGCATCATTTATTCGTGGAAGTTAAACACAAGATATGTTCCACCCTCCCAGCTTATAGTGGCAATATTAAGTCCTGTCTCTGTTTGAATACGGAAATATATCTTATAAATGGTTTTAAATCACTAATCAGAAAGGGGTTCAATTACGTTCCTTTTCGATGAATTTTTTTATGAAAATGGACGATAAGTTAAATGCTGCTGGTTCTGACTATAATTATTTTGCTTTCGACTGAATAGATAGGACTTCATTTGAATTCTTTAGATAAATAGCAACAAAGAGATGTTTCTAGAAAAGTTCCCCATGTATCAAGAATTAAATTCTCAAAATTTGTTTAGTCCATTCACCGTTCTCTAATGCTTTCATTATTCCATTAGTGATGTTTTTGGCAGTTTCATCAACGAAATTCAACCCAAACTCCGTCCTACTAATGTAACTCAAAATACTCTGAATAAGGGCAAAAATACCTTAGCGCACAGCGAAAACGGTGACTGACTTTGAGTCTCCCGTGACATTGGCAAGTCCACGTTATGAGGTGGCTGGAGATATGAAAATAACTATGTCCGTAGATGGAATTTCCCTCCTTCGCACACATTTCCCAACTATTCTAGTCATTCGTTAACATATTTCCGATTCGAAGAAATTTCTATTCCTGGAGGAAAAAAAAACATCGTCTGCGGAACGGAACTCGTGGAAAACCCTTACGCCTTCCTGTGATTCAACATTGCTCTCCCCTTCCTTTGTCGGAGGTCATGAAGATTTATTTTTCCGCAGTAAATAAAAACGCTGATCCACTACTAATCGTTCCAATAACCCGTTGCCGAACGTGAGAGGGAACCATTAAAAATTTGAGAGAGGAATTATGGAGGCAAAATCATTATACTATTTATTTTTTATTTGCGTCATCAGGATAAACTCCTTAGGATCCCTGGAAATAAATCGAGCCTCTGTCTTTTGTACCCACCCGAGAATTATGTTCCCTCGTATCTGTTGCCAATGGACTCCCTCCACACACTTAGACGGATAAAAATGTTTCACCGGTTAATGAAATGTTTTTTTCAGTACTATCTCTTACTTTTTGGTGGGCTCCGTTGTCTTAATTTTTTTTCACAAGTTCATAGCGTAACCAATCGTTTATCACTCGCTGATAAGATATTGATAAGCATTTTAGCTTATTGGTTCTATGTACTATTCTCCGCATTACATCATTCATGCGCATTAATCACAATTTTTTCTTTCTCTGTTCTACTTTATTTTAATTCCAAAGGTTGATGCCCAATCCAGGGTTAGTGAGCATAACATGCACCCAAGCATGTGTGAAGTTCCAAGTATATAGTTTTTCTGTCATTATATTAAATTTAGTATAATATTATTCTGTTCTAGAATGAGCTAACTTGAATTGAATAGATCGATTGAGTGATCCCCGTAAAGCAGTAACTTAATCTTTCACACTCTTGGGCAGTGTAAGCAAAATGTAAATTCTTCTTTGGTTATTCCTTTCGTTTTCTTTTAATTTCATTGTCTTGCCCTATTTTCTATATATTCTTTCCTTATCTAACCGATTTCCACTGTCTCCCTTTATCCCTCCGTTTTCTTCTACAGCTGTCAACCCCTATGACGTCTCCAAAATTCCCTCCGCCTCCACCCCACCCCAATCTTTCAAAGGTCTTCTGCACAATCTTCTCTCCCCGCTCACACTCCTCCTCGTAATTCTTCTCGTCCCATTCACTCCATCGGCTCCAATCTACGTCCCCCTAGGACAGGCCTTTCACTTCCATCCTCCCTCTCTCTCTCCCGCCCTTTTACTTCCCTCTCTATACAGTGCTCACGCCTTTCTACTCTCCCCCCTTCGTACTCCTCTCTCCCTCCGCGAGAGAATGCCATGACCTACCGCATTGATTTGGTGGTTAGGGTTGGCCCGTCCTCCCTTCCCTTCTCCCGCCCCGCCGCCGAAATCCCCGCTTTCCCCTCCGCTCACATCCCCAAAAAAATCCTTCCCTTCTCGCCCCCATTCTTTCTCCTGCATCTCTCGCACCCCCCCTATGCCCGCATATAATAGACTGACGGACGCAGACCCCCGCCCGAATTCACACATCCCTCTGCTTTGTGCACATCTATATTTCTTTCGACCTTTCCCCCGTTTCATCTCCTGCCATCCTCTCACTTCTCCTCTCCTCCCTCGTATCCCATGACGACACTGGCGCCATCCCGGCGCCTTCTGGATGAAGCATCTCTCTTCCTCTCACGGCTGGCGCTCTCTTCCCCACACATCTCTCTCATAAATATCTCTCTCTCATCTCTACTTTTATTTTCATCTGCTGTTTCCAGCGCTTTCTGTCCATTCTCCCATGTCCAATTCTTTATTTTCATCCCTTTTTAAATACATCCCCTCTTTTTCATTTCCATTAGTATTTCTCTTTTTCACCCCCCTAGTTACTCCTTCGTTCCCTTTCCGCCACCCCCATTCCCTGCTTTTATACATTCACCCTCTTCCTAATATTTTTAGAGCGTAATTTGTTGCTGTTTGTACTATCTATTTTAGTTTTCACGCTCCGTATTGTGAGTATCTTGGCGTTTCATAGCAATGACTTCAACCCCCATGTTGAGCTTTTTATTTTTGAAATGCATACTTTCTTTTACGCTCTTAATATATTCAATTGCTTAAGTGAATATTCTTAGAGCTTTATCGCAGTTGTTCGTGAAAATTCTTTGGTCTCAAATGAAATGGCATGAAAAATTTTCTCACATGAAATAATGCTAGTTTTTATGTCACTTTTACTCTCCATTTACATGAGAATATACCTCATTTATATTCTTGTGCTAGTGAGGGGTTTTACTAAGAATTTTCCAGTGATTTTAGCTTTAAATCATTACACATTGAAGTCTGCAGTTCGTCCCTATATTTTCCGATGATGGGGTGAGTTTTATATCGAGTTTAAAAATGAAACTTTATGGGAAATTTCTTGTGGTATAGTGTCAAGAACCTCCAATAACAACTTATGTTTAACTTTACCAACATTTTAATTGAAAGTTTTCCCTATTATATTTTTTTATATTGAGACATTTTTTATTAGTTGAACTATGTAATTACATATTTTTATCACACCTATTTCAGAATTGTTACCTTGTCATGCATCAACTTTAGTGGTAGTAGGGTTCAGTAAGCTACAGCTCCTTAAAACGCGCCAGATTACATATAGTTGATTAGCCTAGCTATTTAGCAGCAGTAGTTATATCTTCCTCAGTTATTTTTCTCTCTTTTTCCTGGTCCTTTTCCCATGTAAGTAGTAAGATTCGCAGTTCCCCTCAGCCCCCGATTCATGATCTTTCATACCTCATTTATGTATCGCTTCCTTCTTCCCCCCTCCTTCATTCTCCTTTCTTTTCCTTGCCACCAAGCGGCGTCTACTACAGTTCTCCCCCCTCCCCCAACCACCCACTCCGTCTCTCATATGTCTTCCTTCTCGCTCGTCTAAATGACATTCTCACGCTTTTCCATTATAAGGGACTTCGATTGAATTCGTACTGCTATTTTTCAGCACAGTCTCCCTACTTTCTTCATTATCGTCTTACTTCAGTTTTCATTTATTGGTTGGGATGTGTTCGACTGCATGAGAAGACGAAGATAGTTGAATAGTTGGGCAAGGCATTAAGAGATACTGTAAGCGAAAATATTTAGGAAACGTATCAGTACTAAATTTGTGACATCATTTGGCACGATTAACTTGGCATTCATTTCGAGCGAAACACAAGTCAAAACGCAAAGCTAACAAATTTTGACACCATATAGGCAAAACTCCCACTCCCAACTTTCATGCAGCGTCTTCTATCCGTCTCTTACCTATCGTTTCCCCACCCAGTAAGGAATTATAAACCCTAACATCGGGGAATTATTTCCAACGCTGTAAATTTGTTGACTAGCTGTCATAATTCGAATTAATACAGCGTAATGTGCATGGTGATGCACGGGGAAGGTCGCCCACGACAGGGATCAACTCACGTGTAAAACAATCACGTAAACAAGTCACTCAATGAAAGTACACACGAGGTTACTTACAGAAAACTTTATTCCATACCTTTGAGGTTTCCCTGTGGTTGTCACAGGTATGCTGTCACAGGACTGCTTTCCAATTAGGAATTAATAATTTCTTTGATTTTCAGCGATTTGGAACCGCTCACATTCAGTCAGTAGTGTCGTCTTTGGCATTCCTATTTTCCGTCGTCTTCGAACCGTCTCCTATTACCTTCTGTAAAATTTTCTGAGCCCCACCATGTAACCACATAATATTTATTTTCGCTAAACGATCATTAAGTAAGAATTTGCTCCTTTCCTTTGCGCCTACAATTTCTCATGTGTATGTTGAATAGGTTGTATGTGTAGGAAAACATTTACCTATTTTATGCTTCTAGAATTTCATTTTATAATATAACGTCTGCGGTTATTGCTGTTATATAATTTAGGTCTACACTTTTCAGAGTATTTTATGAAAAATTAAATACACCTAAAAAGCATTCAAAATGTTAAATTATATCGAATTTATAAAAATCTGGCGAAAAAAGAAATTTTATTCAAATTCGTTTGGTCATGGTTAAATGTTTTCTACTTTCTCAAAGTGAGAGATTATTTCTATGAAAGATTGTTTGTATTCTCAATATCTCGGGAACTTGGTCGTTGAGGCTTGATGAAAAGCGTAGGCTTGAGGCTTTTGAGATGT
>LYUA01000060.1:937859-953027 GCA_002093875.1 Calopteryx splendens | reverse complement strand
TTGTGATGTTTCGTTTCCACACAATATCGCCTGAATCCTCAGAATTTGTTCAGCTACTTGTTCTTTAACCTTCCTAATTCTAAATATTCGTCCTTCAACTCCCTTATCTCGCCTGCCTTTCTGATTATCTTTTGTGTGGTCCACGGTGTCCTCATTATTTTCCTATTTACCGTTCTTAATGTTTCGTCTGCGGCTTTCGCTATCCCTTCTTTGAGCAGTCCCCACCTATCTTCTACTGTACCCCACCTTTGGTCCTAACCCGAATTTCGTCCTCCGCTTTCTGGTATTCCTTCGTTTTTATAGCCGTTAAAGCTTCTACATTTCATATCCTCATTCAATTTCCCTTTCTTATCTTCTTGACTTTTACATTACACTCCATGAACACTATAGTATGGTCTGAGTTCGCTTCCGCTCCCGGCAAGCTATGCGAATTGTTCACACTGTTCCAAAATGTATGCCTAACCAAAATATAATCTAACTGATATCTTCCTGAATTTCCTGGCCTTTTTCCGGTGTACGTACGTCTATGGTGGAGTTTGAACTAGGTTAGTTATAATGCATCCGTGCCTCCTGCAAAACTTGTTTTCTCCCCTTGTGCCTAGCCTGTACTCCCCCACCTCACCCCATCCCTCCCTTCGCCCACCACCGAATTCCAATCTCCCATCACTCTCAGGTGATTTCTTCTTGGAATACCCGCATTCATTTCCTGTAGTTGGAAGTATACGCTATTAACCTCTTCCTCCTTATGATTAGTCGTTGCCATACAAACAAACCTAAATAAGAACCAATTCGTTGGCTCTGCTTTTATTTCTACTGATTATTTTCACCCACGCACTTTCTCTCTATTCTTCTTTCTACCTTTTTGTGTAATACTACTGCTAACCCTCGCTGGATATCTTCCCCTTCACAATGATCCAATAGTCGCTGCCACTATGCTGTCCTACTGCTATACTACTACTGCTATGCTCTCCATCCTACTTCTCCCAAGCTATCCATATTTCCTCTTTCAAACTCCTGCTTTATATTTACTTTTTTCCCTATCCTCAACATCGCCCTAATATTTCAAGTACCTATTATTAACTGTCATTTTCTTTGACTTTATTTCTGCTGTTCAAGGATTTGACGAATTTGGCTTTGCCTCTCCCACTGACACCCGCCCCTGTGGGCAGAGTCCCGTAGTTTCCAGGATTTATTATCATATATGTATCCATCATGAATTGGTGAGATAGTATTTGGTTTCCCGTTACCTTCCTCGATATTTTTTTTTTGGGTAACACCATTATTTTAAATTGTCGCCCCACTAGGCTCACATGCCTTTGAAGCTGCCTCATCGAGAGGCAGGCCAATGGTGGACTACCTTTCGTATGGCTCCTAACCTTTGACCTATGGGTCCTCATTCTATAATAATATGGATTTTTCTCATACTGTTCAGAATAGCTACACACCGGAATTGATCCTAAATTTGGCTAAGCGTATCTCATAATTATTTCTGGTCAATTATCTGATTTTATTTGCGAGTGGCAAAGGTGACCAACGATTACTTTCATCCACCGTGGAATCCTGAGATACACTTCGGTAATGCTTTATCACTTTCTAAGGTGTTAATTTCTCAAGGTTTGAGATGGAATAAAATCCAGTCTCATCCTCCAAATTTATTGGAGAACTTCTTGACATTGCAAGTTTTTTTTCATTACGCTGGCTCAAAGTTTGGAATGTGGCAATAAAATATTTTAGGCTTTTTCATTCTATTAACATGATCTCATAAGCATTATGTAATGCAAAGGAGCTTAACCCTACCTAAATTGAGGGGAAATAATGATTACATTGACAGTATTTCGTTTCCCCAGTAGGTATTTCTGGAAATAAACGGAACTTTTTAGAATCAATGTTGACTCTTCACTTTTATTTTGTATTCTCGGCCTTGGTTTCCTGCTCTTAAACCATTGAGAGATTGTCTTTTGATAAATGTTAAACAACGAACTCCGTCTCAGAAAATGGATACAAGATTGACCGTGTAAATGGAGCTTGTGTAAATTAATCTCTTCCTTCTATTCCGGGGAGCGGATCATTAATACTTCCACGCTCTCGCGATGGAGCATTTTTATCGTCAATTAATATCTGCATAAAAAATTGAATACTCTGCTCGTGATCAGGTTTTCGTTTGCTTTCCCCCGTTCCCTTTCTCAGAGCCCGTCGACTTCCTACTCGCGGTGCCGTCGCCTCGTCCGCACGGTGTTGCGTCAGGGCGCCCGGAGCCAAGGCAGCTTCCTCCGCGGGCTCCTTTCATTCCCTTCCCGCCTCCCCGCTGGACCGTTCCTTCCCTCCTACCCTCTCCTCCGTCCGTCGCTCATCTTACCCACCCTCCGACCCATCGCTCTCGTCCTCCTGCCCCTTTCCCCTCGTCCGCGGCGAAAGAAACGAGAAGTTCCACTCCCTTTTGCAACTCCTTGACGTAGATTAAGGATCTACATCCTCTCGAAGGGAACCCTCGGACATTTTGCATCTCTTCCCGTGCCCGTCGTCGAGCACTGCCTCTCCCTTCCCCCCACCCCTCCCTTCACTTCTCCCGTCCCACTCGCAGCTGACCACAGCCGAGAGGAGGCCTCTCCATCCGAATGAGTGAGAGCCCTCCCCGACCCCCCGTCGGAGTTTTCGCCACTTCCTCCGCAGAAAGAGCATCGAGCACACTCGAAGTTTCCTCCTCCGTTTCGCAGATTTCAGCTCCACTCCTCCCCCTACCCAATTCTCTCTTCCCACCGCCGAACGGTCGTCTTCCACAAAAACGAAACCTTCGTATCCCCTCCCGCCTCCTTCACCACCCCTGACACGCGGCGCTTTTTCCTTCTTTTTCCCTTCGTTTGCCCCGAAAAAAAATGGTCGAAAAAAGACTGCTATCTCTTGAATGGCGATTGTCTTAGAGGACGCAACTTCACTTCCTCCCCGCGAGGAGAGAAAAGTGTATTCGCCGAAGAGGATCGGGCAGGAGTCCAGGCCTTCCAAGGCGTTGCTTACCTAATAGCTTACCTCCATTGCGTACGGGAGGTGGTCCCTTACGAAATTTCCTCTATTATTTTTTTATTCCATTATTTCCTTCGGCTCCCGGGGAAACATTTTCACCACGCCTATTCGCGAATTAGGCGGCTATACTTTCGCATTATTGTAAACGGAATGGAATCCGGGAGTAATTCTTCCGAGCCATTTTCTACCCAGAGGCTGTGATTTGAGTGCGATTGACATATCAGAGCGATAAGTTTGGAAGTGCATGATGGACGTGAAGTGCTTGCACGATTTATGTTGATTCAAATCAGGTTTTTCGCCTATTTTCTTTTTTTAAAACGTGACTGATTCGATACTGGAGGTACCTATTATGAAATTTTATGTGTCATGATGTATCATTCATAAGGGGAGATTAAAAAAATCGTTTTTAGCTTATTCTACGTATTTTATCCATTAATTTTTTCAAATAAAATTTGCAACTATGCAACGCTTTCTTTCTTATGACGTTGTCTCGTGTTTTAGAGGCATGAAAGTAATGTTAATGGACATATATTAAGTATATGTTCGTTTATAATATTTTTCATTTGCATAAAGTATTTTTGTAATGGGTATCTGCTTGCTTTAGTAATGGCTATGGATCATAGGTGGAAATATTTTCAGTAAAAGTGGTGTGAGTTCCCTTTTGTTTACTAAAAACCTGTGTTGGACCAACCGTATTATATTTTTTCAAAGCTGCTCATTGTCAACAAGGAATTCGTTCGCCGTGCCTAATTATCTCAGAAGATAGCCAATGACCACAACTACCCAGTGCTTTTGCCTGCTCTGTATATTTTTTATGATAACGCCAGGACAAGCAATGCAATTGCTTTGAACACCGAAAAAGTGCTACTATATCTCATCATTAATTTGCTTTCCATTCCACCCCTTTCCCATACCACTTTCGGGGACTATGAGCCGGTCGTCCTTTCCGTTAACCTGCATGCTTATCTATCTCCCTTCCAAACATTTTGCTTGTCCTTGCACGTCGCGCCCTGTTTTACTTTGCCAGCCCCCTATAATCCCCAATCCCAATCACCCCCACACGATTTCTTCGGCATAGTCCTTTCAGGGTACTCTTCCCGACAATCATTAGCTACTGTGGGGTCTACTCTAGACTAGTCTAGGTCTGGTCCATCTCGGCAAATATGGGAGGTAATACTTAGTCGGAAGAGAGACATGGACAAATATTAATCCGGATGGGAAAGAGAGTAGAGAGATGATGAGAGTGGTGGAGGCCGGTTTCCTCTCCTCCACCCGAGATTGCGAGCTTGTTTACGTTTGCGTATGTGCCTACTAAATGCCCTCCATTCGATGGGCACACTCTGAAATTGGACTCGCCCGAACCAAAAGTAGTCGCCGCACTGATCGTCAATCTCAAACTTACCCCCGATCCTGCACTTGTTCCCCCACTCGCGTACCGTCATCGGCCAGGTTAACACGACCGGATATACTCCTACCATCCCTTCCGGCCCCTCCCTCGGGACCATATAATTCCTACACCATCCATTTCAACAGATTCCAAGCGTGATGCGAAAATGCCTCCAGAATCCGCTTAGGTGTCCCCGTGTTTGGTAAGGAACGGGTGATAGGTAGCGAGGGGACCTATGGTTATCTATTGTTGGTGGAAGAAGTTTGGGGGAAAGGGGGTAGCAACCGGAGTTAGGGCTTCGCGGAGACCTCTTGAGCAAAGGTTTGCATGGCGACGTGTGGATGGGGTGTTGAGAGTTGGTCCAACGAGAGGGGAGTGGCTCGAAGGAGGAAGAGGAGGACGTTTTGCGAGACCGCCCCGCGCCAACCCGTGTATTTCGATCGAAAAGAGACCCCGTTACCTTTGTCAGTCCGTAAAAGGGAGAATTTTCACTTCGTTGGTCTCCCTCTCGTGGATGCCGTTGTGCTTGGGTATGAGGAGGTAAAGGTGGGGGGGGGGGGTGAACGATTTCGGGGAAGGAACACCCGCCGTGGAATCAATTTTCACGCGTTAATTTATCCGTGAGCGCTCACGTGCGCCGAGTCGGTATGTGGCGTGCAGTTAGAATTTATTTCAAATCTCCCTCGGAGTACTCAGGTGTTTTAGGAAGGCGTCCTCGGGATCGATCCATCGTGCTTTACGATTTTTTTTAAAATGCTGATTCGCAGGAGCGAGGAATTCATACGCGATCTGCCTTTTCTGACTCCCATTGGTCTTAACTTCGCGAATGCAGCCTTTAAAAGGTTCATTTAACGGAGTCGCTCGTCGGTCAGATCATTCTCTCTCCAAATTCATTGAGTTAGTTTGGACTTAGTGCTCACTATTGCGTAGCGAATATGAATACTGCAATAGCAAAGAATTGTAGGAAATCTTGACACCTTATGTTAAATATTATTATTTTATTATGCAAAACCTTTTCAATCAATGCATTTTTAGGGCGTGACTTTCTGATGTCTAGCACTGGACGTCCGTTTCGAAGGCAACGGCTAGATTCCCTGTGCTTACACTCTGTTTTATTGCTGTATTCCATTGGTGATGCGCCGGGAAAACTTCGATCGAATGCTCTCGAGTACGCCGGTTTTGGCGCGATAAGCGAAGAACTTCTTGGGCGCCTTCATCCAAGAAAAGCGATGCCAGGCGTTAAAACGTAGCCCTATCCTTCTCAAACTCAGCCCTACCTCTGTGATGCTGCAAAGATCACGAACTCATGCGTCTATCTGTAACTAACTGATACACATGAAAATTGAACGTAAACGTATCCTTTGGGGCAACGAAAAAAAAAGAAGCAGTAACTCCCAAAGTTTCCAATAGGATTACATTCCCGAGCATCCGCGTACTTTTCGAGTTAGGTTGGTCGTTTTCACCTTGCAGTGGGCGCAGTACGTCTTCCTCTTCGTCTGCCCGTTTGCCACGCTCATTGCACTCATCCCATTCCTATTCTNTACTTCGAAAGACTCCACCTCCCCCCCCTTCCTCGCCTAAACCGCCGCCTCCCTCTCTTTCCGTTGCTCTCTCGATTCCAATCGCCCATCGATCACGTAATGCAAGAGTCGCCCGTCCATTAAGGAATTACTCCGAATCCTTCTCTTCCCTCCCTTACCTTCATGTTTTCTCCCATCCATTCCCTCCGTCACGCAGGAGAAAAGAAAGGGGAGTCGAGGGGGAACGGGGGGAGATGAGCCCGAGGGAGGGCTGCAACGCTCGGTGTTTTCTTAATGCCAAAAGAGAGCCCATATCGTTCCCGAGATTTTTTCTCGTTGTTATTTTCCGTAAATTTGCTTTTTTACGATTCTTAAGATTTATTTGTTTGCTCGTCTAAGGATATTTAATCGCCAAAGAGATTGTGGTAGGTGGGGTGACGCACTCGATTTTATAAGACTATCCCGTGATATTTTTTAATGTCAAATGGAAATATCAAAAACTTCCCCGTCGCGGTTCATTTTGCAATACCATAACTTTCCCCACGCCTGCCTCGTTGCACGAAAAACTCAATCTTCGGTTTTTAATTGGTTTTGGCAAATAAGCCGGATTGTATTTATATTCGCGTAATTAAATATTCTCAGTTGAGGATTGGGTTTCCGAGTCTGCAAGGACTTCTTTCGAGAAGAATTTTATAGCATTGTCAATAGTTATTGTATCAACAGTTTTGCTTATACTCGCAATTGCTCGAGTGCTTAATTACGATAAACATTTTAAAACATACACCCTTATGCTATTTCATGATGAAGCATTTCAGTATATTGTCCCTTGGCTTACCCAATATTCTATATCATTATCATGTATCTCGCATGTGTAATATGATCACCTATAACACTCGAAAAATACTATTATGTTATTAAGAATAAATCTCCTCATCTTCGTTGTTTCTATTTCGATAGGTATATAGGTATTAAATTGTAGCAATTTCCTAGGCGAATGAGTCCTTTGGAGAAGTTTCCGTACTCGACATACTTAGGGATTCCTTACTCGACATACATATTTAGGGATCATTCCAACGGAACAAAAAATATATTTGATACTCCTGGGTTTCTTTCGGGGTGAGTAGGTACATATTTTTTATCATCTCGAGTCAGGAAAACTAGTGTGTGGCTCTCCGTACTTGGGCGTAAAATTCACAATGTAAAAATCATTCGCCTGAATCGAGATTCGAACCTGAGTACCCGGAGCTTTAATCGGAACAAGATGTTCTTACGAATTACCGTGCATAGAATCTCACGAAGTAATCGTCGTCATGCGCATAGCGCCACCGTCCACGAGGTTAAAGTAACGTTTAAACATTTAGTTGTTTTACCTATTCATCTTTTGGAAATGCCACGACAGTAGCATTGTGCATTTTACGCATAGGTATGTATGCACAGCAGCGGCTTACTCCGTTAAAGCTACTGTCACGGCATTTCCCGCAGTTTCTGTCCGTACTTATTCCGTTTCCGGATCGATTCTATTATTCCAGAAAACCCTTTTCTCATTTCCAATCCTTTCCACATATTCCACCCATCACTCGCCTCCTCCCGGAAGATGAAAAAAATTCGCGCACAAATCGACAGCCTTTTCAACTTTTTTTCTTTCTCTCTCTTTCGTTCCCCCTCTTACGTTTCTTCTTCTGCTTGTCTCAGCAGTCCGTGTGCAACCTTCCCTGCCTGCCGTGACTGCGCATATTTGGTCCCTTCTCAGTTACGTGTCTATTAATGATTTACGGTGACGCCCGCAGCAGATTCCCGCAAGTTCGACTGCATTTCCTGTACGTGTTTGTGTTCAGAGTCGGATATTGGGAAGAAAGGGTAATATAAATAGTCGGGTTAGAATTCTTAAGTGAAGCGAGACTTTATGGTTGTGTCCCCACCCGGGGATGGGTCCGGATGTGGTTCCATTCAACCTGCCGTCTGCAACCTGTGTGAGGGGTTCGTAAAGCCATCTTGAAAACGTGTGGTGCGTAAAGCGTATCTGTGAAAACATTGCTCACCGATTGCGTTCCGACAAGAGTTCTGTGGTCAGCTCAATTACAAATTGGTTTTCCAGCGGTTATAGATATCTCGTTCATTGAAGTTCTTCATTTCACTACCTCCCCTATAATCTTTCGGCGCAAGCGTTTCGAAATGTGTAGATATCTATCGAATTAATACCTTACCTCTATGCTTAATGAAATTTGAATTCGTTGAGCCACTTAAAATTGCTAGCATGAAATCTAGCATATTGGTACTCGTAAGGGTGTATTAAAAGACAAACTTTTGTGCTTACAACATCTAAAGAGTAGAGTACAAGTAAATGTTAATGTGGCAAATGGCAATTGCATTGAAAATGTTTTGTCACATTGTCAATTTCAATACGTCCCAATAAATTGTTCTCCATAGATGAGGCTTTGCCTTATTGTGTTATTTTTGGATATTTCGCTTCATTAAATACCAATACGAGGGACTAACGAGCGCATTTCCAGCTCGACAAGTGTTTGTTGAACGCTAATGAAAAATCTGATGATTTAAAGTTTTCTAACCTTTCCTTTTGGTGCAAATCGTGATGTTTTATTTTGCGGCATTTCTGAAATTTTCGTCCGTATATTTGTTTAACGGATCCCAATTCTCCTGCGGTAAAAAATATAGTTTCTTAGGTTCACATTAATTTTATCCATTGTCAATGCGATGAACAGTGTACCGACCACCAAAGTATCGGTTAAGGGGATACCCCCGATATAACTTTTTATTTGGCGTTGTTGCATTATTTTAGAATCCACTGATTACGAGTGACATCATGTTCATTCGAAATCTGTGGGATAAACATCGCCGCCGCTTCTCGTTCTCCTAATCTTCTAGAGAAACCCTTGCGCCAAGTGTCAACCTCTTCTACTCATGCAGACCCACTCCTATCTCTAGAACAACCTTCACCTTCCGCCCCTCTCCGATCATGGGAGATAATCTCCGTGGATATCTCTAGCCAGGCCGTATGTTAGCCCTCACCTCGAACTCGGGCGTCGGAGATCTCGTACCTACGGGACAGCCTGGAAATTCCGCGGCCCACCTAACTCTCACCCATTGCTAGCCAACCCACGCAGGTACTTCCATTTCGCACGCCCTCCTTTAATCTGAACCACGTGCTCACGGTCGTGACACTTTCGGCCTTCATTAACTTTCTTCGACCGTTGGAGGAATGGGGAGCTCTTCGCAGCGATCGAAAGTATATCGCGTTGATCTCATGGGCGGATATGTTTAATTAGTAAGGGGTGAACCATTAGGGACTATTTATTCACGTGGTGTGGGTTATTTCAACATAGATCTTAAATTTTTATCTGAATGGTTGCTTTTTAAAGAGATAGTAAATTACATTACGGCCAACCCACTAAGCGCATTTTCTTTGTCCCAAGCGTATCACAGGATGGTGATGTGCTCACCTTCCCTTGGATCCACCGATGGTAGCAGCATACACGTTATTATTATGTCCCTTGGGTCATGTTTTGTTAAACCATTATGTATTTTTTCATGATAACAATCTTATTCTCTTACTTTATAATTATCAAAATAATTATGGTGTAATTAATGTCGAAAATCGCCGTATTTTGTGTGCTCGGAGGACAGATTTCACACACCGTTAACACAACCGGAAAGAGTGCTTAACAGAGCATCGTCTATACTTGAGCCAGAGTTTTTGTCGACAAACTGTAATTTAGACACTAGTTATCGGATATATTTGATTAGTTAGGGGAGAAGCATGAGGGACTATCTATTCATATATGTGTGTGTTATTTAAACATGCATCTTAAATGTTTATGTGAATGATTACTTTTTAACTAGATAGTTGCATCACGGCCAGCCCAGTTATCGAATTAACCTGAATGGTAGGAACACTTAATATTTATTATTCAAAGCCAAAATTTTTCCGTCCTGGCTTTTTCAACCAATTTCTTTGGAATGGTTAATAAGGGAACCGAGGTCCCTTTGGCCCATTTTCCACGCCCTATCTGCGGAAATTATTTATCGTTTATTGAAGTCAGGATTGTATTATCAATTGAATTCATTGCCGCCTTAAATAGGAGTAGGGATGTAGAGGGGAGGGCATCTGAACCCGTCACGCTTTTAAGGTTCTTCCTGCGTCGCCCGTGGTGGAATTTCCCCCCTCCCCTCAAGTGGTCGGCCGTCTCGAGGAGGAGCAATCTCACGCTGTGAGGTAATTCCTCCTTGTCACTATCCTACCTAGTCGGCAGACGCACTTCACTACACATGAGTACGGCAGATAGGCTTAATCGGTGGGGAAGGGAGGTTGGGGTGGGGGTGGTGAGACTGGAGTGCTCATGCATTCATCATCGATGTAGCTGTGCTTCCGTTGCTATCCGATACGTGAGGCCATTATTCCTGCCACTGAGGTGCCCTTTCGAACCGTGTCCATCTTCCCAGTTTAGCAATGAAGAAATGATTTTTGACTCTGGGGCCATCCCCCAAAATGAGCTGGAGTACATTACGGTCGATTGAAATTATAATAAGTCCACTTGCTTGACTTTCCTTGAATGATTTGGTCTGGACTATTTAGAATGATTTGGTGTCATTGAGTGTTTTCTACCGTGTATTGGCCCGATACTTCTCATTATTCGGAAAGAAATATACTGAATATTTATGTAAAATAAGCCATTTCGTTTCAAATTGTAAGTCGTAATTTAAAAATGCATTCCCGCTAAATTTTTAGACCTATGCAATCAATTCACTTCATTCCCCACGGAAGATGTTTCCGTTGTATCAGAAAGGATGATTATTCAATCTTCAACTTAATTAAATTTATTCCTTAAATTATGAAACTTATTGGACGTATAATTTGTGGTGTGTTATCATATGATAGCCTCCTTTGCAATTGAAAAATATATGTTGCAATATTAAGAGGTAATTTTTTACGCATCTAAACGATAAGCCGTGAAATTTACTTTCTCGTCAGTAGAAATGTTCAGATATTGTCATAGTATTTAACCTTTAACAACGTGTATTACGGTATTCTATTCCGGTGAAAGAGTTATTTCCCTCTTTCGCTCGACTGAAACCAGCTGAATGCTCTCCAAAAGAAAAATCAGTCATCCGGGGCAATTCGCTACATTAAAATTATAATCCGGAGTGGGAAATTTATATTTCCTTTCGAAGTATTGATTTTAAATTATTCAATTACATTTTTAAATAGGCAAGTATCGACCTGGAAATTTAATCGTGATACATTCAAATTAATTGTAAAATACACGAAATGGGAAGGTAAAACAGAGACTTAACAGTTTGGCTTATCGTCTCGCTAAATGTTTAATTGTATTTGCTTTGGAAATATTAATTAAATAAAGAAAATGATTTTTGTAGGCCGACTGATATTTGCATTACTTCCTTCAACCAATTTCAGACTTTGAAATATCCGTTACACGTTATCCGTGATCAGTAATTTTCCGAAATGTTTCTCAAGAAACCGACTTAAAATGGGTATGAATTGCTTTGGTGCGGTTGTTGGCCGTCGCTGTGTGTGTGTGATTCTTGTTTCGACCTATGTATTTACTTCAAGTGTGAGGTAATTACCTAGCTCCAATGTCGTCGTACCTCGAACCAGATTATTCAGTCGGAGATAGGGTTCCCACCCCACAGTAGATAGTCGGAGCCTAGCTGCCCACGGCATGCTCTGGTTAAACTCGCGAGCGCTTACTTTTGCAGCGTGTCTCGCACAGTAGAATCACGTCCACTATGCATAAAGTATGGATTTTAAATTTAAATTTTAATAGCGAAGAATTAAAGGAAAAATTTCGTTAAAATAATTACCTTTCAGTTCTGATGCAACGAATGATCCGCTCGATAAAATCTCAATTCGATTAATTTATCCCGTGATGGAATGCTTGACTTAAACATGTTGCAGTTAGTCACAGTCATCGTAGCTCTGTTGACTGGTTGTAAACGAATTCTGGAATCATATTTCGGTCTCGTTTATTACACGAATGTGACATTTAGGTAAAGATCTCGAGGCCTAAATATATGGGGAGATTGTAAGCACGTTTTTCTTAGGTGAAGCATTCTGCATCTTCCATGCACAGAATTTCAAAAACCGGAGAGCTTCGCCCAGGTTGATTGATAAAAACGAATTAAATTTCTAATTCGATCCATGCCAGAAGGACTCGTTTACCGATCTTCGTGTCTCATGACAGGCGTGTAATTATAAATTTTAAAAAATAACTCGGGAAGACCTTCTGTGGAAAAAAAATCAATATTTTGGCGAGAAAACCTGAAGCCAGACCAAAACTCCAAGTTAGCAATGAATCCGACTTGCTGTTGTCAGGTGCTTACCACCATTTTTATTCACTTGCCATAATTTCGTTTCAATCCCATTCGACTTGCGGTGTGAGATCCCTCTGGTGAAATACGCCATCGTCTCATGGATAAAACCTATACCCACCTATTTAGTTCCCGAACACCCGACAACCAGTGTGAACATCAAGAGGCCTCTTCCTTTCGCCTTCACACTTTTGCTAATATCTCCCTTTCCTCCCCGTCCTTTCCACTTGCTCCCCCCCCCATCCTCTCCCGGCCCTTTCCCTACACTCTCCTCCGGCTTGCATCTCAGGAGGGTTTGGGGAGAGAGGAGGGCTGCGGGGGAGGGATTCGGGGGGGAGGAGGAGGAGGCCACTTTCTACGGCGGCTAAGAGAGACGGGAGTAGGTATGCATGAAGGCGGGGAGGGCGTGATCGCACGGACACACGAGTTGCGTAACCCTCCCCCCTCCTCCTTTCCACCTACCCCCTCCCCAAGGCGCGCACCGGCCCAAAGAATGTGCTTTTGAATCGAAGGGAGGTGGGGGAGGGGTAACTCGCTTACGAGGGTGGGTAGGGGTGTAAGACCGCCGGGGGCAGGCCATTTCGGATTGCCAAGGAGGGGGTTGATAGCTATTGGGGTAGGGAGGTGGGTGCGTAGAAGGGGAAAGATGGAGGGAAAAGGTAAGGAATACTGCCTCCTTCGAATCTTTATCCACGGGAAAGAGGGATGTTGGCGGCAGTGGTCGGTAACCTCAGGGGAGAAAACCTCGAAAAAACGCCGTATTGGCCGGCCTCACCTCGAGGTTCTTCTCGCCTTCCCTTTGGTCCTTCACACCTTTCCTTCGACGCTGTAACTGGGATGCATGAAAACCACCTCAACATCATTCATTACTAGTTCACCCCGAACTTATGTCCAGAACTTAAAAACCTGCTAAAAGATCAATGTAGGATTCGACGTCGGCCACTCTTTTAAGGTTCTTTACGGCTCGCTGAATGCGATCTATAGATGCGTGTATTTAGGAGAGTTTGGGAAGTCTCTGGATACGCTGATTAAAATCCGATCAAAACGCGTCTGCCTGCTAACCGAGCGTCTCGGATTCGATTCGAGTAATAATCTACTATTCTATTCTATTCGTTTTATCACCTCGG
Source organism: Calopteryx splendens (assembly GCA_002093875.1). Classification (NCBI taxonomy): domain Eukaryota; kingdom Metazoa; phylum Arthropoda; class Insecta; order Odonata; family Calopterygidae; genus Calopteryx; species Calopteryx splendens. The sequence goes on along the minus strand of LYUA01000060.1, from coordinate 939,630 downwards.
ACACTGATTTTGCTTAAACCTGATCGTTCTTACTCCTGTAAACCCTAAGGCATAAGACGGCTTAAAAAAAGTGCCAGCGAACCAGTGAATTTTGTGGAAGTATGGAACATTATACATAAAAGAATGTGCTCTTAGCTATAGATATCCCTTCAAGTTGTCTCGATGATCTTATTGTTCCTCTCTGTAGTCTTTTGTCTCTGCTTAAAGAAGGCAGAATTTCTTCGGTGAAAAATGAGTTTCATATTAAATTAAATTTATAATTTGATCTTAATCCGTCACGATGATAAATTGTGCATTTAAATCATTTAAGCTGTACTCGGCAGGCAACTTTTAACTTTTGCTGAACAGAGTATTTTGCCGGATTTGTGCCAACAAACGCTCTGCCTGGCATCGAATTCAACTCCTTTCATCACCAATATCTACCTTGAATTTTGTCAGCCGAAAGCTCCGCATAGCACTATATAGCTTCATCACTAGAGTTTTCAGGCATTGAACATTTTATTCGCGAAAATCCTTCAATGAGCAGGATGTGCCTTCCCCGCGCCGGGCCTCTCTCCCAAAGATAAGCCCCCTCGCATGACTCCCGTGGGCCAGTCGTTTCGTTGGTGTAATGAGAGTCGGAGAAGGGTAGAAGGGAGCAGAGAGAGAGAGAGGAATGGGATAAAGATCCGTTTATCATCGCGGCCAAGCATCTTGCGCCAGGGGGGGAAACGTCTCGTCTAGGGTGCGTGGACGTTCGTACACGTAATACCTGCGTGCCGAGATGCGTCCCCTCCGCCGCAGTGCCTCTCCACCTAAACTCCGCTCCACCTTCAAATATAGACCAACGCCCATATTGCGGGTTTCAGGGTAAAAAAAGAGGGCTACCCATCTCCCCGCCCCGGTGTCCATTTTTACCTTCCTACCCAACACTGCCGCTGGTTTTTTTTCTTTTTACTCTTCGCTCGATTTTTTTTCACCGTCTCATCTCCACTCATTCTTCCTCCTGAGTCCCCATCCGGCTGACTGACACCCCGCCCCCACCATACCTCCACTCCTCCTCACCATCCCACTTCCCTGCCTCATTCCCATATACCTCCGTCCCTTGCCGCCGCTCTCGACTCTCTTGACTGCCTCCCCCTTCTCGTTTCTTCTTCCCTCCTCTCACCTTCCGCCTCTTTCTCGTGCCTTCTTCTCTCCCTCGCGCACACATTGTCCGCTTCCTTTTCTCAAGATCCAGCCCACTTCTGCCTCCTTTCTTTCCATTATTCGCCTCCCCGCCCCGTTTCTTCACACTGTCTAGTTCTCATGATTCTCTTCTACTAGTCTCCGCCGCCTAACCATTCTCCCTACCCTCTTCTCTAGTCTCTCTCGCTGTTCAACCTCAATCACTTCCCCATTTACAAGAACGTCTCATCCTTTGGATCCATGTTCGTAGTCACTTGTCGATATCGTTCTTTTATTTTGGCAGACAGACGCGAGAAAGGTCTCAATTTCGCCATGGAATGAGGAACAATTGGTCACTCGGTTCCGTACCAATCCCCTCTCCCCTTAATCCTCAAGCAGCTCCGGGATTATTTTCACGGTTTCACTGAAAAAATTCATTCCGACGTTCTCAATTTCGCTCTGATTATGTGAACTCGGTGTGGCCGTGCTCTCTCCCCACCTCCCATTCAGTCTCGCATTTATTATACATACTACATCACATAAACCACCCTCGCCACCCACTCTTTCCACACCGACTTCCCCTCGGCTCCCCATCCCACTCCACCTCCCCCGTTACAACCCCAAC
>LYUA01000060.1:877511-888450 GCA_002093875.1 Calopteryx splendens | reverse complement strand
CCGTCCCTCCCTTCGGTTGCAAGCGGAGTTCGGAATTGGGGTCCGTCGCTGTAAACAGAGGTTGGCCGTGTGCGTGTCTCTCTTTCCGTCTCGCTCTCTGCTGCTCGCCCGAGAGTGAGTTTTGCGGGCGTGTCGTGTCCACTGCAGCCGACGTCGACGTTGCAGTCCGTCCCACACCACCCACCCGCACCTTCGGTCCGGTACAGCTACGGTCTTTTGGACAGGTGCGTGGGATGGGCTAACTCCTCTGACCTTGGGGTCCCATAAGTAATCGTTTGGGAATGTGTTTAATTGATTTGATAAAGTGCATTTGCATGTGATCTGGAGGCTGAAGGATACTTTAGCTATCGTTCTTTGTGTAACTAAAGTTTGTGGTTATTAATTATTCTGATATTGTAAAACGTGCGTCGGAGTCAACAGCGTCGGAGTCAACAGCACTCCATATTTTTTTCAATGTGTTACACTCTCTCTGTGCTGTGAAGGAGATGATGGTAACCCCATAATGCCGAATCGTTTATTGTATTTTCTAGTGCAAGTCCTATTATTATCTTACGGTGGAGTGAATTTAATATCTATTAATCTTATCAATAAACTATCGAAATTTACGAAATGGTAGAGGTCGAGATTTTATAGAGTTCTATTTTAATATATCAGGCAATGACTTATAAAACTTTTCGATCCACTTACTTCGAAAATTTTACTAAGGGGATCGTTATGTTTTGTAAATCACTGTATAATCTATTAAGCAAACTAAATCTTTCTAGTTTATTTATCAGATGATTTATAAAACATTTAAAAAATAGTTTTAAAAGCAATGAACTTTTATTATTATCTCAAATAAAATATTCTATGAAGCAAATTAACATCGAAACCTTATACGTCTTGTTAGGTTTGTTTAGCTCAAAATTACGGTTGATTGTGCAGCAGTCGTAGTCTCTGGACAATTATATCAAGCGCTTCGTCATTGCTTGCATTAAATTCGGGTCTTTTTTATTGCCCTCGATGGAGTCGTTGGGGAAAAACTGTAAATTAGTCTCACCGAATGACTGCCTAGTGACCAATTTTAGACATGGAGGAAATCTGTATTCTTCGAGTGCTGTGAAAATCCTCTAGTTTGCTACTTCATCTATAATCCTTGAATTTTAAGCTGTGTTCATTCCACTATAGAAAAATTGTGCTGTTATTGGATTGGTAGGTGATTTGAAATGATAAAGTAATTGAACCATTGTGTTCGATGTCAGAAAAAAGCTGTTAGATCTCCAGTACATTCCTCTGCCTGAATCGAAGGAGCAAGATCCCCTAGTAATTCCGTCTCCTCCATAAAAATTGTACATTGAACAAGACTTTTTTTTCAAAAGGTGTCAAGCGCGTAGGCATGGAATAATGAAACGCGATCAATCCTTCCTCTTAGTTATTGGTCGGAAATGAGACAATGGAGATGGTGGAAAAATTAGCGCTGCGCTGGAGGGAAAAAGTCGCAAGTAATCGGCGAGTTTTCACGTCGTAATGCCCCAGGGTAAGGACAGGAAGAGATCCCTCCAGAATTCCATGGCTCCACCATCGTCTCCTCCCCCAGGTTTCCTCCTTTGTGCCTTCGCCCTTTTCTTTTCCTCTCTTCGCGGAGGGGAGACCACTTCACGAATCCAATACCTCCCCCCTCTATCTCCGACCTTCCTCCCCTCTCCATCTGCTTACCCATCTCTCCCCGCTTTCCAGAAATCAGCACCGCCTACGGCCCGGCTTCCATCCCCTTCACCTTTGAGACGGGCGGTGGAGTTCGGGAAATAGACCTTTCACAAAGTTTCTTTTTGTCAGAAAAAAATTAACGCCTACAACCATTATGAATAGGTGTAACCCCTGCTGGCCCTCTGCACACGTCTTATTTGTTATTAACTGCCTCGTGGTAGCTGATGTGCGATGTGTGCCTCGTGTAGGTACTGCTAGTTGTATTCGCGCCTCGGGCGGTGACTGAACAACTATCCTTTTTGTTTCGGCTGCATTCGGCATTTCCGACACGGGGCAGAGATGTAATGATATTACGCCCATTTCCAGTGAAATGGGAATTTCCGTTTGAATGAAAAAATAACGAATGATAAATGCATGCATAATTCATTTCCTTGTGTGTTTTTTTTCGTTCAGTGAGAAAGCAGGGGAAGCGAGTAAAATTGATTTTTACATGCCTAAATGTAACGGGTGTCAATGTCAACAGGAGGTCCACTCTTAACTGGTTTATCAAAATATTCAAAAACAATTTCATCAAATTTGTTTGCCATAAAATATTACTTTACTAGAATGCCTATCACTGTGGTGGATAACATTTGGCTCAGATTTTCTTTTATACTTCTCCGAGTTAAAAGTAAAAGTGAAAGCCGAGATTAGAGGCTTATCGGAATCCCAGTGAGGCCTAGGGTCGTCATTATCGTCCTGGAAACAAAAAAATTAATATTTTTGTTGTATTTCTTCCTCAAACAAGCTTTAATAATGTTGAAATTTACCAAGTACAATATTCACGAGTAGGTACCAAAAGGGTAAAGAGGCCAGTAATTGGTAAATGTGTACATGCACAAGTACATTCGTTTCCCATCTGCTGGATGTAGGAAATATTCATATCATGCCTTTGAAACTCATGTTTAAATGTTAATTTAATGTCATAAAATAATGCATTGATTAGCTGCTATTGACAGTGGCTCTGAATGGAAAAATTATTCTTGTCCAGGTTTTCATTGTTATCATATAATCATTAACAATTATAAAACTTATTTTTAATGCTAAACATATTTTCCTACCCTTCACACAGTTCCATTTCGGGGCAGGCTAATTATATTTAAATTAATTTCCTGTCGATTATGATTGGTTATTGGATATTTCTCGTTCGTGGTAACGAAAAGTGGCGTGTTACATAATATAAAACCATCCAAATACCAACTGGAAATCATTGTGGCCGTGAGCTCTCGATTTGTATACAAATATTTCTTCCGATGCCATGATTTTCTCTTTTACTCCTGAAATGTTGTGCAAGTTCATAGGCAGAACAAATAGATTTTTAACAATCTGTGAGTATAGAGACGCACGTAATACGTAGGAGATAGTGCATCTTGAAACTGTTCTTCCGTCCTGGCGAATCAATCGTGCATCATGCTTAGGCATCGCCGTCTTGGCTCAACATATCGCTCGTGTATTCACTTAGCAGCCACCATCCCGGCTCTGCCGCAACTCCTTGAGCTTTCACCGTCGACAGATATGTGAGTACCTGTACATATAGCCACAGGCAACGACCGTCTCGGGAGAGAGGAAAAAAATAAATGCTCCGGGCAGAATACATTTTTAAAACTTCAGTTTTTCCCCCCCCCTCAAATTTTCCTCTCCTCCCTTCCTTTCATTAGCGTAACTCTCACCCTCCTCCACTCAACCCACGGGAATAATATTACAGCAGGGGTCTTTCGACATTTGGTGAGTGCTTCGTTTTTTTTGTCGCCTCCCTTTTTCATCCATGTCCTTTTAATTGTTGAGACCCGGTTGAGGCTTCCGCCATCTCATTGACTCACATGCGCATACTCGCACATTTTACTTTTTTGATCGCCCTACGATGAATTTTTCCTAGTTTCTCGTCTAGCCCCTAGAGCTTAAGCCAGCTTCCTCGTGTGAGTGTGCTGTGCGGTGCATGTCTAGGGAAGACTGAGTAATTCGTTCCGTGTGCAAAAATATGGCACAACTGTAAGAATAGAAAACAAAACTATCAAGATAATAATGGTAGTAGGTATTTTGGAAGACTTAGAGTATTCATTTGCTTGAGGAGGACTGCCTGTCCGAATGAACAGCATTTATAAAAGATTTTAATCTAGAGATATATGCCGATTGCTATAGACGCCAGTCATTGTTGAAACATATTTTTTTTATTGAATCAATTTTTTCAGCGTAGAAAATTGAGGCGATTGGCTCGGTAAGAATTCTTGCATGTTGCCGGCGCCTCGGGAACACGTCATTCAGTTTCTATCGGATGTAAGAACTGGTTTTTAGGCTCGCTTGGTGCTGCCATAAACCAACTACTGCCTTAAGGGGTGTTGTGGACGTTGTGCATGAGCGTGAAAGAGATACAAGAACGCCTTTCACTTATTGGACCATGATTTGCTGAGAGCGTGTGACATCATTGTCCCTTTGCCACCTGCTAGTGACCGGCAGATGATTTTAATCAAACTGAATGGATCCGAAGATAAAGTCATGCAGAAAAATCATTAAGCGTATAAATACTCTTGAGGAATATTTTGATTATGATAAATTCGCAGTGACCATGTATTTCAAATATTTTTTCACTTATATTCAATTAATATAGTATACATGTTAGGCAATCAGAGTTTATGCAAGCAAGATTACCGCACCAAATCAGATGTATTTTCGGCGTCAGCGCTTTCGCCAAGAGAGAATTAAATTGATGGCTGAATTATTTTTCTTTGTATTTCATATAGCGATGAAAAATATTTGTAAAAGGTACTTGATAAAAGGAGCGTTCCACATAGTCTTTTGTAAAAACCCATAAGAATTTCTTTCGATCATTCGAAGCGATCCTACTTATTGTTAGATATTCCTACTATGAAAGTCAAAACAGTGGTCAGAATAAGACAAATTGCTGCATGGCATAATAGCCGCCCTCTTATCGGTAGTAATTGACCTGCAGTAATCGATCCTGAGGCACGATATCGAGCTCATACCGATTAAATACGCCGACACGCAATTATTATCCTTCTCGCTTATCCGACTCCATTTACATACCTATAACTGGCGCGAAACTAGTGCTTGGGAAGCCCGATCGTGTAATGGCCGATAATGTTTCAAGAAGAGTCTCTTTAGAGCGAAAGAATCGTTCCCTTGTTCCCTCCCTTTTACAGAGACGAGATCTCCTACGGGAACCTCCAAACCGGAGGCGTCTCTTTCAGTTTAGAGTAACATCAATAGCCAGATGGGGACGTTTTGAGAATGATCCGCCAACCCTGAAGGCCTTGTCCTCATCCCCAGTCGCCAGGTCTTTGTCCCCGGAATTGCCAGCCATCCTCTCCCGAAGAGAATGTCCGCCGCGAGGAGGAAATTGGGGTAAATGTTTCGGTAGAATCTTCCTCGTTCCCCCACACCCTTCCCCACACCTTTTCCCTCCCTCCCCCTCGTGGCCGCTCCGTGCGGAGAATCTTAATCGGCCGCCGAGATGATGCGGAGAGGAAAGCACGTTGTAGGAAAGCGGCGAGTTGGGAGAGTAGAATTTTCGGAGAGCCGTGGAAGGAAGCTAAAAGCGTCAGTGGGATGGGTGCGTGCATTTCGCAACGAAAAAGCAAAGGGAAACCATTTTTCCCCGACGCACACTAGTCTGGCAGCTTTCTACGAGTCCTCGCCGTGAAGTGAGAGTGATAGGGGAAGAGAGATGGGAAACCCCTGTAGGAGAGAGCGGGAAATAAATGTGAGACGTATTAGTGAATGAAGAGCGTGGGGAGGGAGTTTTCGCGAGGGGTTGACGGTGAAAAGTGTATAGATCGACTTTAAAAACATATCTGCAAAGAGGAGTAGGAAAAGGTGAGGGATAAAAAAAGGAAGGTTAGAAATTGACTGAACGAGAACACACCTGCGAAGAATAGAATTACTATTTGATGTTGACAGGTTAAGACTATACGGTATCCTGTGGATAAACATGCGTAGAAATGTGTGAAAAATGACGATAAGTAGACATTTTTAGAGCCGCAGCTGCCGCGTTAAGGCAATAACTGAAGGGACTAATGGATCAATATTTGAATCGATTAATGCTTCTAATAAGTAAAGAGTAAATAAGGAATAAAATATTGATAAAACAGTCGGGTCCTAGAATTATCATTCTGTGATAATGTTAACATTGGGGCAGTTGGACGTCGGACAATGATTTAACCTCCTCGACTTCAAATGTTTTCCAGTAAAAAAAACTTGAATAAATTCATTCCCCATTCCCTCTAACCCCGTGGAGTTGCCTGTCTCCGGCGTTGGGTGCAGGGTGCTCCAACCCTTCAAATACCCCCAAGCTCCGTCTCTGAGATGAGGCGTTGCCAGGAAACTGAGGCGCGGATTCTCACCGGGAAAGGGAACGAGGGAAGATAGCCTGGGGTAAAGGAATCAGAGAAGGGAAAGGAAACGCCCTGGAGGCCCTTGGGGGGATGGGGAGGAGAAAGAGTCGGACGGAGGAGGTGGTTTGGATGAGGGTGGACTTGGAGCATGTTAACTTTTATTTTCCTCGAGATTGCTCATGGCGTGATAAGGGGGGAAGAGGGACACTAGCCATTCAGAAGGGAGGATATTGGACTATAGGTGTTGGGCACTGGAAAAGCTTTTGATGCCGCATGGAATAGTGAAGTTTGTGAATATTGAAGAATTGTGCCTGTGATGGTAGGCGATGCGTAGGTATTCGAGACGAGAATTTCTATGAGTCCGGTCATTCAGATTCGAATACACGAATCTTGAAGGGAAAATTCGAATTTACGAATCTTATGCTTTATCCAGGTTAGGGATCTTCATCCATTGGTCATTCAATGTAATTGTTGTCACATTTCGTACTGAACGATATTGGTTTTATGCATGGCGTGCGAATGTCTAAATATAACAATTTTTAGCGTACTTATTCGCAGAATACCCAACTGGTTTGTGGCACTTTGTGTTATTTTAATCATTAGCACAGTCTTAAATAGATCTTATTTTTAATTTCCAACTATGAATACAAAGAGGAAATATGTTAACTTAAAATTATCAAGTACATATGAATTGAGAAACTTTTTTGTAATCATACAATATGCCCTGAAGTAACTATTTCATAGTTAAATCGAGATCCAAAATTCCTTTGTACTCCAAATGTAGGCTAATAATAAACGGATTTTGAATTTTTAGAATGTTTGAGATTCCGGATGACGCTGGTACCAAATTATCCAGATAACTGGCGGCATATTCAGATTGCATTTAAGAAATAAATGACCGTTTCGCGTCATCATTCATTATTTATCAGTCCTATGACGCTTCATTCAGTTCTCTGTCCACTGGCCTCATCATGTCTCGTTCTTCTTCCTTCTCCCTCTGTCATTATAATATCATGAATCTCATTTGGGGTGTGTTTATATGAATCAAGGTTAATTCTGAAGATTCGAGCGATATTTAGTGAAATTCAAACATTTCACAGGAATGAAAGATATGAAATTTTCCACAAATAAAATTTTATTCACATCCTAGGTTCAAATTTTGATGCCACCTTATAGCCAGGGGAAGAGGGGGGGGGCCTAGGTCGTGAGTAAAGTTTTATGTGTGGAAAAATGCGCATTTTTCATTCCTATGAAATGTTAATTTATTTCAGACAGTAAAGATAGTTCCGTAAAGTTGTGACGTAATCGGTTGCTTCATTGATTTAAGCATTATAAACGTAAAATGTGTGTTACGAGATGAGAAAAGGAAATGTTTCTCATGGAGGTAGCTTTCAAGAAAGAGAGAGATTAATTTCCATCCTTTATGGTAATAGTGTGCTTCCACAAACAAACTTATTGATGTTTCTGTTTGTCAAAAGTTAAAGTATGCCTCGAGTCATGACTCATTTCCTTCATCATTGAAATTATCATTCCTCCAATTTTAATTGACGAAAACCCATCTGTTAAAAATTGTTGGGAATCTAAAAAAAAGTTACTCCCGAAAATTGCCTCGTCGCGAAGATCGAATTAATTTCCCTGCTTCCATTATCAAACACCCAAATACTTTGCAATAGCTTTCCCTTTCCGTTGGCGGCGCTATCAAGCCACATCCGCTCCTACCACTTAGCATCACGTGTGGAAGTTGGTCATCCGTATGTTCAATGTCTACATTCGAAGCTGTGTTCCACCAAAGAAATTAGAGGACACTCTTCGGTAACTGAACCCTCAGCATATGCCCTTAAAAGTTCATTGAAAGGCACGGCTTCAGTGGCAGGATTCCATTCCCTTGTGTCGTATGTTTGGCTGAGTACGGACTCTGGGGCCAAACTTTCACCGTCAGGGCTGGATCCATGGACGCGTCCAAATAATTTTGATTCAGTGCTTCTCTTTGTGAATTCCTTTAAGAGGGTGTGGCATGAAATCTCTTGTGATTCATTAAAAGGTTTTACTTCACGATTCTTAGGCCTGGGCATAGTTATGTTTGAGTTTTTAAAAGGTTGGGCGACGCAATGATTACTAGAGACGGGATTGAATTTCATTGGTGAGGCCGGAAATCGGATTTCCCGAGGTTAAAATGACCAAATGTGACTTCGTGGCCGCGCGCGTTCGATACTGTTCATCATTATTCAGCTGTTACGTGGAATTTTGTAAACAATGCGATTTCCAAATTGTCACCATGTTCCTAATCCCACGCCAATTTGATATTTACTGACTACAGCGTTTGTTGTCATCGCACACTATTGTCCTTTTTAATTGTAGACTCCTAAGCACCAAGCATAAAATTCAAGCCGGTTTCAAAGTCCCCAAAGAACTAATACGTTCAATTCATGTTAACATTACCTCGAAGACTTACATTGATATATATAGTCTATGTTATTGTTTCAACTGGCTCTGCCATCAATGAACTTTGATTGGCTTAATGTGGTAGTATAGAGTGACGACGGTAACTATCAGTGGTAACTATTAGTCATGCAACTGTATATTTATCGTAGAAAAACCGGTTTCGTTACGCTAGCTAACTGGGTTTTCAGGAGATAAAATATTAAATTCATTAAATAGTCGTTTAAAGTCGAATATATGACATATATAACTTACTCATAAAAGGTGATTACTTTTCGATCCTCACTCTAATTTCATTAACGGAGAGTAAATTGCTATATACTTTCAGTATTCACGAACGTAGAGCTTCTGCTATTCTTTTCCTGTTTTCTTGTGACACATTTACGCTAATCCCTGAATATTAAGTTTCTTGTTATCTTCAAGGCAAGTGAGATCAGCAATGTAATCTTCAATGTAATGAACTACCGGGAAAAATGTTGAAAAACCCGTTTATGCTTTTCGGCCGGGTTTAATAGCATGCCATTACTATCTGCTGTAGGGAAAGCACGTCTTTCATTAGCTTCCACGTGAAGACGAATGAAATTTTATGCTGAAGAGTATTTTTTTTTAGCCTTTAGTTTGCATTTACATCTGCGGGTATTAGTTATTTTAAATATTGCCGGTGAAATCACGAGTGAGATTCTCGAATCATTCACCTTCATTCTACTAAGCGTTGTCCACGGCTCGGTTTGGATGGGCTAATGCAAACTGACAGCTGTCTGATTCTCTTTTTTTCCTTATTTAGCTGTTGGCCGCGGGAGCGCTCTCTTGAGGGCATTCTGAGCTAGTGCGAGGTGGAGAAGTAAGACGTAAAGGGACACGTAGGTGGGAGGGAAAAAAAGAATTCAGGGAAGGTACAACACGATATGGAGGAGTACAGCAGAGATTGAGGAATGAGAGGTGTTCTTTCAATGAGCAACCCTGGAGCACAAGCGACCGCCACTGGCTCTTCCTATCACTACCCGGTGCGGGTTTACTTGAAAGAAAGCGTTATCATCGCCTTGGAGTATCCAGAAAATTTTCATTGCGGCTTTCACAAAATTGCGCAATTTCAGACGACCAATGAAATTCATAAGCGTAGCCGCCACTCGATTCGTAACCGAAGAATTATTTTTTTTCCATCTTTTCCGGGAAATGCCCAATCCTTTAGTGTTGTTTTTGCGTTTTTCCTGTTATTGGTGTTGCTATTCTCTTTTCATTGTTTTTCACTTCTCCCTTTCCTCCTCTCTATATTTATATCACCTGACCATTCTATTCAGATTAGTAATCTTATAAGATGTTCCTTACTAGGTAAGTCAATATGCACCCAAGTGAGTGGAAAATGATTCAAAATCTCAATACATCGTGGTCAATGCTTTTTGATTTTTTATGCATTAATTTTGGCCTCGTTGTTATATGACTTTTTCCATCTGTGTTTCGAATATTCTTTTAAATAAAATATCATATGGTTTTCAAATTATAGGAGGAAAAAACTCTTGGCGGACCTTGCATACCTCTCTTCATCGCCTTATTCACCTAGTTGTCTATTAAAAGACTCATTAGGAGTAGTCTGGAGATTAATTTCAGGAAAATGCGATAGTATTTAAAAAGTGTCTTTCGAAGTTTTTAAACTGGCAATTTCGTTTGGCAAACCACTCGGTACATACATCTACTTGATGTATAGGTATTTATTTGAAATACAGAATTTAAATCAGATTTTCTAATAATTATAAAGATTTTAAATTCCAATAATAAAAATCACAGGAATGGAAGAGGTAGTAATTTCTGGCGGAGCCTTCAGGTGAAAAATGCAATAGGAATGAATATGCATGTTAGCGTAATTTAGCTACTGCGCCAAGTGTAATGTAAGCACCTAACGTATTTTTCCGTAGTGTGACTATTTCGCAACACCTTCGTGGTGCGTTGTAAAATTTCCGGCGTGCCCCACCTCCATCGGAATAAGAATTGAATAAGATGCACTAAAAAATAGCCTTCGGTACTCCGTGCTATTTCATTCTTCGCGTATTCCTCGTGCGTTCCAAACATTTTTCTTCTTTCCGTCGATCTTCTCGACCGCCTAATATTATTAATGATTTATCCCCCGGTGAGCATTTTCATGGGGGAATAACGGACCATTTTCGTTACTCGTGAAAGCAGTTTAATGAAAAATTTGCGTATTTTAGGCGGCGGACACTTATTCATCACCCGACCCTCGCTCGAGTCCTCTGGGCGGTGACTTTTTGACGTGCGGGTGGAGAGGTCGCACACGAATACGTGTCAAAACGGTTGCGAGCCCGTGAAGCTGTTGCATGGGCGGTCGTCCGGCTGTTCGTGACTCTCGGCTGACGTGCGAACTGGAAACCGTCTCTTCCCACCCACCCCCCCTCCCCATCTCACCCCACTCTCTC
>LYUA01000060.1:839530-850980 GCA_002093875.1 Calopteryx splendens | reverse complement strand
AGGGATGGGAGTTGGGGGGGGGGGACGCAGAAGGCGACCTTGGCACATATATAGCACGAGAGCGATTTCAGAAGAGGTGTGGAGGGGAGTTTCTTTCCTGTCTCCGTAGAAGGGGTGGGGGTTGCTGATTAGTTGCGTAGTGGAGAGTGGTTTGGGCTCTTATACAAGCGGCGTGTGGTGGCGCGTGTTTGTTCGAGTGCGTTAATCGGCGAGCGAATGCTACGCGAGTTGGAGAATCGGATTCATCCTTGGGACGGCGGCGTCCTGCCCGTGGCGAATGGTCTTCGCGAGGGCAAAAGTGAGGTGAACGGACTCTGGGGACGTGAAAAAAGGGCCTTCGGCGTGTATATTTTCATGTTGGTGGGGGAGTAATGCGTAGAAATGAGTTAATGGCCAATGTCCCGCGTCCGAGTGGGGGAAACAGCGTAAAAGCCTGAAAGTTGTGGACGCGTACTGTATGATACTATCTCCAAGCTCGTCCTTCACGAAGAGAAATGGAAAAGTAAACGCCGGGGTTGATATGGTATATCTAACTAATGAGACAGGATTGTTCAGCCTATTTTCCCAATACATCGGATGGTTTGTCTTTTATTTTTATCTTGGACATGAGTCAACGCTGATACGCAAGGAGCTATTTTCCACTTCTCTTACTCTCCAGAAAACTTAAATTTCTTGACCCATCTCGTCAGGTATTTTGTTCACTAGGATCCGCTCTTATGAAACAGTGTAAAATGTGATCATGATTATTTAATAATTTTAAGTTCATTGGTTAATCTAATTTAAAGCGTTTCAAATTCCATTTGGAAATTTTTATTTATAATCATTACGATTGATTTATAAATTATCACGGATTAAAATATTTTACAAAGTATGTGGCTAAATCTTCCGTTCACACATATCCTGCCATCCAAATTGCGTATCGATGCGTATATGTCGAACTGGATACTCTTTCGGAAATTGAAAGGTAAATTTCCACTTCCATTTCCACTTTCCACTTCCTTAGGATTTTGCGTTCACTGTGGCTCACTATGTCGGCAGCCAGTATGATTTGTCTGATGCATCTATTAGAATTTGAGCTCTGTTCCACGTTATTCCTTCCTTAGCGTTGCACCTGAAAGCTAGTGCGTTAAATGAAAAGAATAACGTAAGATTTGAATGAAGTGGGAATAATTCCCAGGTTAAGGCCTCATGCACTTTTTTATACTAGCACCGTTTACTTCCTTAGCGACCTTTCGTAGCATAACTTTCATTTTCAGTAAACGAGTACATAAAAACAATAAGGACTTATCTTAAATAAAAAATTATATGCCACGGAATGCCAGGGAGTACTTTCATTTCGAGGACTTAATCGGATGAAGTTTTTCCATTGCTTGGCATGGTGCTACTTGGGACCAAGCACACGTAAGTCGTCCTCGATGGGGATATTCTCAAGCCACACGTCATAGTTCGTTTTATTTAAGGTGGTTTCGGTTGCTGTCTTGTATTATAAAATTGGTCATTTGTATTAGTATGATGTGATCATAATTAAAAGCACCTGAAAGTTTATGATAACGTATCAATCATGTCGGTAAACTGTTACGTACCAGGAGCTATTATTATCATTCACTAATTTTTTTTGTATATTCTTAAAATAAATTATTGGGAATGTTAAGCAAATCATTTTTTCCTTGAAGCTCACTTTGAAACTTGAAGATATATGCATGGAGGTTTAAGTAGCTGGGGTGGATAATATACAGGCGACCTACGGCAAGGCCGTGTAGAGTCCCAAAGAAGGCCGAGTTTTCAGTGGCATTCTATGTCTTATTTTACTTGTATGACAACTTCACTTGATTACTCGGATGTATGTGAGCTTGCGGGTGCTAAACACTATAAGTCGGTTAGGACATATAGTTCCGCTACCTTCTCTCTCTCTCGAGCAGGCTCTCCATCCTCCCCTCGTCACTTTATCACGTGTAAAGTTATTAGACAAATACAAAGCGCTTTGATAGTTGATTTTAATAATACAACTTTGAGTCACAGTGAAAAGAGAATTATTTACCACTTCGTTATATAACTGTTAATTAGTTTTAAACCTCTAAATTGGATACGATAACTCGACAAGAAAAATAAAACTCAGAAACAGTAAGCTCTACTATGGAAATACGCTTAGGTTTTGTGACCTAGTTTTTATCATTGCTGTCTTGAAAATTCAATTCGTACCTTACATATATTTTGCCTTTCCAACCCTTGTAATTAAACACTTGTAATTAATAACTTGTAATAACACTTGTAATTCAAGACAATGTGGTTAACCGTGTCCTTTTCTTTTTTTTTGGTTTCGATTACTATTTGCTCTCTGAAGTCGTTTTGGTTCTACTTATGGTTATGCTTCAATAATACCTCTGTTGATGTATTCCCTATTTTTTTTATCACTAGAGCATAATATCACATGCTTATTATGCTTATGCTTGACGACTACTAATCCAAGGTACGAAGGAAAAGGAAAATAACTTTGCTACTAATTATTATCCTATTATAGCTTGTTCTCGCAGTAACTTAGGATGATTACGATAGTTTTTGGTGTAATAAACGTCTTACATCTCTTCTTTTCGAGAAGAAGTGATGTTTTCTGAAGCCATTTCTGAAGAAAAACACGAAAAATATTGATTTCGCATTCTCTAGTTACCCGCCAGCCTTAGTCGTGCGTATGTTTTTTTCAGTCGCCATATATGATATATATTTCCTAAAAAAACTGCAGGCATAAATCGTCACCTTAATTTAGAACACAGTCCATTCGATATACTATGAGCATGTTTAATTATCCAACGTAACAGGACATGGCATTAATGGATTATACTATGCTTATAACACTTTCTCAATTTCTCGCTCGAATGAGAACGGGTTCCGACCGTGATTAGTGTGTAAGTGGTGATGAGTAAGGGAGGAATGAGCAACGGGACATGCACACCTGAACATTAGCGTCAAAGGCAACCTTGTTAACGCTGCATAACTCTGGTGAAACGGCGTTGCCTGCTATATCTCTTGAGCTTTCAATCTTTGTCGTTCTTTGTACGTAAGCAATAGGCACTTCGGCTTTGCCTT
This sequence comes from Calopteryx splendens, assembly GCA_002093875.1. Lineage (NCBI taxonomy): Eukaryota > Metazoa > Arthropoda > Insecta > Odonata > Calopterygidae > Calopteryx > Calopteryx splendens. Next base: position 847,899 of record LYUA01000060.1, on the reverse strand, counting down.
CTATTACTCAGCTGCGGGTATTCCAATGATTATGGTTTATTTCAAGCATAAATGAAATGCCTACCTTCTTAACTTCCATCGGCTGTTTATTGCTCAATCTTTGAAAAGATACTAATTTCAGAGAAAAAGTTTGGTTCATATTGATATGTGACTCATCCAATGTGAACTGATCTTAATTTATCATTTGAAATATGTATTAGTATTTTTCAATGCAAAGGTATAATTACTCTAATATCTTACGAGTATTCACTTATTCTATTAATAAATTAAAGCCTGGAGGAACCTGATAATTCATTGATGATACTTATGTAGATATGTCTTATTGTTTTCCTATGTATACCTGTTTAACGACTATTGTGATCAATTTCGAAAGACACCAAATGGGCAACTTCCGTTTTTTTTAAAGTTCCGTGAAGTGAACATCGGTAATAAGATTGATACGTGTACATAAGTAAATATCACAAGTTATTTGTTCCTATTTGTCCGTTTTACTGCAAAAATATTTTAACGTAAATCGGAAACGATTTCAAACACAAAATATCAATAGGCGCCCCACAATCTTCAGTTTATTATTTGTTCAAGCTTAAGAACGCTAAAATTGTAAATAATGTATATCTTGGTTGTAATGAAGTTTGGAAGAATGATAAAATATCGTTAGAATATTTCGTCAAAGTGTCCTTTTTAATCTACGCGTGAAAATAATCAGTTGTCGCGACATGGATTGGTATTGCGAGTGTAATGATAGTTGTTATTTAAACGACGGCTTGTGCATGTCGTCCATGTCACCGTTGTAGGCCCACTGCATTCCTGAAAAAGTAGGATTAATAAACCTCACCTGTAGGTTGCTGAAAGTGAAAGTTCGTGAGCAAGTCATTCCATCCACTTTTATATGCGGGTGTGGTGCGCATTTTGAATCGCTAAGCTGGAAACTCAAGTCGTTGCTGAAATGAATTCTTTGGAAAGCGATTTGTTGCGTCTATTTTTCAACGAAAAACCCATTCGATTAATCGTTAGATTCACTGTGATATGCAAGATTGGTTTGGAATTGCACTTTTTCCTCGTAACTCCATATTCTAATTCGGATTTTCTTGGCGGCCAGCCTTTTTGCAATAACTATTTCTCTTAAATTCTGCGGGGAAACTTGTATGAGGCCCGAAGGCTTCTCGGGAGAGAGGACGCTGTAAATATCTTAGATAATTCTATGTTTCTTATGTGTCTCTTTTCCCGTCCACTCTGACGAAATCCGAAGAATATAAAATGTAATTCATTTCAGCGACTCGATCTCCTATGACATTAAGCTTTATCAATATTGAAGTGGGTTTATTTCTTTGAAGGAAGTTAAGTTTCGGAAATTAAAAAGCGTTTTCGAGTATCAGAAACATTCTTATTTAATGAAGTGCGTGTACGGAGACTGAAGAGGATGAAATTTAATATTATATCATTTTTTGTGCTCAGTAACTGAAAATGAGGCCAATAGAGATATATCACTGGTTATGTAAAACTTAGACCTAAAGTGATAATTTTTAGGACGACAACATAGTCGTAAAGTTTATGTTTTTCTGACCGGTTTGGCCGGAACATATAATGCTGCTCTTTGAGAGATACGAATCTCGTGTGTGCGCTCATATTCTGCGCAAAGCCTCTAATTATCTTCCGAGTAGGGGTATTTTCCCGATATTTCTGTAATTTCTTCTATCAGCGGACGTGATTGAGCTATTTAAAAACGTTCCGAGGTGATGCTCGAAGATACTGAATGAAAATCTTATGTGACTACTATCATTTACGTCGTGTATAGGTAACCATTTCTTTTTAATTGGGACTTGATGGTGTGAACTCCCCTTTTGGTTAGGATATTAAATAATAAATTTAGTAATTTATAAATAATTAAAGCAATATTTTCAGCGCTAACCTAGGTCTACAGTGGATCAGCAGTTAGTCGGATTTAATCTCGATGAAGACCTGTTGTTCACTAAATTCGATTTTTCGTTTCTCGTCTACGAGATCTGTGAATAGATAGATATATGAGCGAAAGCCAAGGACCCGTGTTGAAAATGTTTTTGCCTAATTTGTCTAAGCATGACTTTAATGGCCAGAAAATGGGTCTTAACTGTCCTTCTTAGCTTAATCGCATCCCCAAGCCTAACAAGGAAATCATTCCTTCACAGCACAGCACTCGGAGATGTAAAGGGTCCGGATTATGACTCGGCGTGACGGCAATGGAATGGATTTGGTCGTGAGTTCGAAACCCGTCGAGGATGGGGACTTCCATGTCTCACAAAACAATTTCCCATCATTCATATTCCGCTCGCTTACTTATCCACGTCGATCTTATGCCGATCACGGAGGCGATGTTGGATTAACGCAATGGTTTCTCCCCGAGCAAGGGCCCCAAGTACAAAATAAGCCAAATGCGCTCGCGTTACTAAACGACTTGTCATTATATCGGTTTTTTCAACGCATTTTTTATATCTCCCTTCGTCTTTCTTTGGCCTTTCCTTTGGTTTCGGTTTGCCTCTCAGCCTTCTAGACGGACGCAAAGCCGAAATGGACGAAGGATTCAGCGTCTCTTTGCGTGTTGCGCGAGGTTTTTTCCAGCTCGTACACATCACCGTTGCATATTTAAGTGCAATTTCACGGTATAGTAATTAAATAATATGCCGATGCGTGACTAATATCATTAATATCGTTATTTGTGATCATTTTGTAGCCTTAAAAACACTCATCCTTATTAACCACCTGTGCATTTACTTTTTATTGTTACATTACTTATAGTATTTACTTTCTTAATAGGTAATGTAGTATTAAAAAAATAATTTACCCGCTAATTGAAAACCAACGTTTAAATTACGCTTTTGCTGAGCCACATCACAGTGAAACTGAAAACCTTTTATGATTTTTCTCTTTTTCAAGTTTTGGCATCTAAATGTGATCAATGCATCTTCATGAACAATTTAATAAAAATGTTATAAAAGACCAAATAAAAATGTCTTTAAAATTCCCTTTAAACTCATTAAAATGGATGGAATACTTATATATACCTATATATATTTTTTATTTTTCTTTCATTCTGGTCGTTAGATGCCTCGTTAATTATATTATTGCCGATTAATGCTAAAACGCCCATGAGAATTGCGTCATTATTACTTAACATTAGTAATAATTTATTGTTCCAGCGGAACTTATCCTCGTGTTGGAAGGGATCAAATAATAGCTTACCATTCATCCTTAGAAAAGTTGGACTGATCAAATTAAATGAAACTGTGTCCCAGCTTCGGATTCTCCTGTCCAAATATGTAGTCGTTCTTAAATCAATGTAAGCAATTACGTGGAGCAGAATAAATAGGTTTACTTCTTTATGTACCATTAAGACCTCATTCATTTCATTTTGACCTCAAATCGTTTTGTCTCTGTTTACAATTATTAATCGCCGGTTGCCCTTGGCAATCGTGTTCGGAAGTATTAGACGAAATTCAAATAGTTTTTGTCTTATATTCCATGATACTGACTTACGTTTTTTCGTCGATACAATTGCGCTTGGGATTCATTCTGCCTTTGCAAAATACGTTATAAGTATATGGACGACCGAAAGGAGTGCATAATGTACACTGGTGAACAGAGTGAAGACTGAGGAGGAAAATATTTATCTGACGGATTTATTAATCGATTATCAGACCACTCGATAAATTACCTTACTTAAGCCACAAGCGAAGGAGCAAGTCTGCGTGCTTGTAAAGCAGAAAATAGCATGAACCTGCCCTCCTACTTCAATGCAGCTAATTTTATCGGTATGGTATTGTTAATTAAATAAAACATAAATGAGCGAGAGTGAACGCAGTGGTGAGGCTGAAAGTGGGAGTAGGAGCCACTAGAAGGTCACTCACGATTTAAAGGCAGCTTATCTATCTATCATCTAACTACCTATCCTTTATCCCCCATCCTCTCCGCTCCCATCCTCATCCGCCTATTTCATTGCTTCTCCGTCTCTTTCTTGTCACTCGGCCGTGGGGGGAAAAATCTGGGACGAGAGTTCAACGATTCACTTCAAGGTTTCCTTCTTCCTCTTGCTCAGCATGTCTCTCTCTCACTCTCGTTCTCTCTCTTTCTGCACTGCGTCTTGAAAAATCTCGCGTCCATTCCCCCTCCCTCCGCGTTAGAGTTCCTCTCCAATTTTCCCTCCCTCTCCTCCTGTCCTCGTCTCCTTCCCGTGTCCTTTGTTCTCATTCTTCGTCGCCTCACCTGTCTCTCCCTCTCTCTGCTGCCTACTACTACCCTCCTCCATTTCTCCCTCCCTCCATCCCTCTTCCCTTCCCCAGCGTCATGGCCTCAACCCCTCCGTCTCCACCATATACGGCAAGGCAACTCAGCCCGCAAGGATGGTTTTTTCTCCCCGAGTGTCTTACTACTCCTTCTGCGGCCGTGTAATGCCATCGTGATATCTTTCTCTTTTCCTCCCCGTCTCTGTTCTCTCACTCTCTATTTATTTCACGCACCCGTCCCAACACATGGGATTACACCCCTCCCCCACCCTTTCCTCGCGGAGAACCTTACCTAGCGCAACACGGAGGCATGTCGCCCGTAAACGTGCACGGATGCCAGCGCGGAGAAATAATTAATGCTCCTCCATAGGTGTGCACAAACCTAAAAAAAAGAATGAAAACGTTTGCCAAAGTCTTGTGGGGACGAGTGACTATGACGCCTCTTGTAATGATTCAGCTTCTGCATAAGTAGTCTTGTGAGTCTCCCCTTGCGTGAATATTTTAGCCATATGAGTTTACCATTTACGCATAAGATGTGGTGATGCACAATACCAGCGTAATATGAGAGAAATCCGTTTCATGAAAATGCAAATGCTTCGTGGTAATATAATAAGTTGTGTTTTGCGAGTGACAGTTTCGTAATGAATAAAGTGATATGCTCATATTTAAGCACTTATTTACTCTTGCAGATAATTTTTTTAATTTAATTTTTTCCATAAATAAGACAAAACATGATCATCTTAACTGTAATGTGATTGATACAATATTTTGTCGTTATAAAGTATTTCTGTGGCCTGTGGATGAAATTATGTCCCTTTGCATATAAGTAAGATTCGCGATGCCGGCCTTCACTTTGTGGATTTTTTCCATGTTGGAAGGAAAAGAAAATAAACTTTGTAAATTTAACTAATAAATTGATTACAAGACCATGGATTCCACACTTTGTATCACCTTCAGATAAAGATGATACAAAGTGTCGAAACCATGATGTGATATATGTATCAGTGGAATTCAGAAAGTTTAATTTATATTTTTATTTATTTGGTCGGAAGACACCTGCATATTTAATGCCATTTCGCGAAAAAAAGCCAGTATAAACGTGTACTTTGCATCAACACCTTCAGGCCCTCGAGAGGCTGAAAGAGTGCACTAACTACATATTATGATACTGGCATAATTTTATTAATAAATCTTTTTTCACATAATAGCATTCAGAACGGTAGACAAGACTTTGATGTACCTACAGGCAGCAAACGCTACTATTCCAATCCTCTTATCCTTTAGAATGTATGACGGATATTTTGTGTGATTCAGCTTCACGACGTGAGACATACAAATAACGTTAATTAAATTGAGATCCAAATTAATTTTCCATTTTTCATTTTCCCCACAAATTTATGGACGTGCTTAATATTTGACGAAGTCTAAGTTCCCGGCTTTTATCATGCGAGATCTGATTAAGAATATTTTTTTACGTGCGCTTTTGCGAAAAATTATAAGGAGAACACAGCACGCGGCGTTGCGACACTTATGCACTCCATTCGCGTTGTGACTTCGTGTCGAAAACTGCATTTTCGCAAAAGAATACACATTTTCCGCGCAGCCAATCCCCATCTCCCGTGATAATATCTTAGATAAATCTCTCGAAAAACATCGAGAGAAACGGTTGCAAGAGTTTCCCACTAGGCTGGGGCATTTTTCACAAAACCGGGGAAATATTCCGCGAGGTTTCACGAAATGTCCGCCTTCGTCCCTCACCCCGTCCTGTGAACGGTTGGCGTGACGATCCAATCCCTCCCCCCTCCCTCCCCCTCTCCCACCTCGTCCACCCTCAAGACGGATTCCGAGTCCCCCTTCTCTCTGCCCGCGTTCTGCCACGGCATCCCAAGGTTTCATAAAAACGAGGAATGGATAATTCCCCCTCAAAAAGCCACATTTTCACACGACCGAAAACTCGCCCGTATTATTTTTCCTTGCATTAATCTCTCTTCTTTGTGTGCAGTTTCTCATTAGGAAACCTCAGTTGCCGCATGCCATTCGGCGGCGCTCCGAAGTTGCCCATCCCGTGGGCGCGTGTCCGGCGCGTATTTGCGTTCGCATTCATCCACGCGGTCTCGTGAGAGAGGTGACTGATCGAAAACGGTGTTGCGCAACGCCATCCCAGGCGGCCTTCCTCCGGCTTTTACGTCCACTACAGCTCGAGGTCCGATCATGACCCATGAGCCATCGCTCGTCCTGTGTCATTATCACGTAGATGGCGGATGAAAATGGAATCGTAATGCGTTCGGCATCGTTTGTATCCCGTAAATCTGGCCAGATCAACAATAATCCCGCGGCGTTGCAGCGTTAAGCACAAATTGTAGAATCGATAATTATAATGTGGCCATAGACTAACCGACCGGTAACTGAGCGAGGAAAAGGAAACGAGAATATTTATTGCGTTCTATTTGAAGGGTTACTCATAAATGTTTCAGTGCTCCGCTTGAAGACGTTTTCCTGGAGTTTTCGACTTCAACAGTCACAACTGAAAGAAATATGCGGTAAAAGAGCGATGACTTATCAAAATGTTGGAATCGCCCTTTTTTTCGTCCTATAATTACTCTACGTTCGGCAACTGCTATTTAACTTCAGTTCAGGACTGTAACGCCTTGTCTTATTTTAAGTAGTTCCACATTTACAGTTTTTATAACTGTTAACCACCCGCTACCGAAGTTAGTTTTAAGATGATTGCAAGCCAGCAGTGACTTCCATTAACATCTGCGCTCAAGAGGAGCAAAGGCAAAGATAATTCCTTATATTTAATTCTAAGGGAAAATATCTAAGGACATAGTTTTATAAATATGCATTAGATACACTATGCATTAGAGTGCACTAATTACATATTATGATAGTGTCATAATTTATTAATTTTATGAATTAATTAATTTGATTTGATGCATCGTTTAATTTGATACATCGTTTAGCTGACTGAGTCCTTCCATCGAATGATAATAACTTTTTCAATTATTGCTGAAGTGAATTCCGAGACCAATTGAAGTTTAGAATTAGTTAATAATTCCTCCTAATTCGTAGTATTCAACTAACATTTCAAACTTCATGATTCGATCCAGTCGTCTCCTCGACTGAATTTAATCCCCGTGTGCGTACAAACCTCGTCGAGGATTGTGAGTACCTACATGAATTCCGCTCGCACCGTTTTCCATCACAAGCGACTGCAACGAGCAATGGGCAAACACGGATGAAAAGCCCCGTAAACGGAGAGCTAGCTGCGACCTACGAGAAATATCTAACTAGGCTCTGTTCGGACGAATCGGAGTTTTCCATGTGCATGCATCCAATGTAATGCGACGCCAGGGCGTGTGTTCTGATATCTAGATTACAACGTCCAACGCGCGAGCACCGGAGTGATCAGGACAATGAACGCAAGTGGGCACACATAACACGTTCTTGTGTATACTTGTAGGTACTCTCGAAGGCTGTTAACGAAACCGTGAAGTTCCACCGTAATAAAATAATTGGCCTTCGCAAGCCGTCGAACTTAGCCTCCAACGAGTGAGATTGAATAATGATTTTTTTCCCATCATCTGAGTGAACCACGCTTTTCTCCGGAAGTTTTTTTTTGTTGGGTGTTTTTTTCCCGTCGTCCTCCCTCGCACCCTCCCCCCCTCCTAACCCCCATCCCCCCTCACCAGACGGCCCGCTAACGAGCCCGCCGCTGTGTCCATGTCTCTCGCACGGGCTGCCGAAGGCTGAAGAGAAGGAGACGGAGACCACCGAAGGGGAGGGTGGGCATGAAAAAAATGTCTTATCATGGCGCCCGCGCGCAGTCGTAAGATTATAAAAAAAACGGCGTTTCGCAAGACCGTCATGGCTTTCGCCCGGTGGCGTAGCCCCGGCCTGCGGGAGGAATGAAAAAGGCCGGCCGTAGAAAGAGGGAAGGAGAGGAATGTGGGGGGTGCGGAGCAGGGCTGCATAGCAGCGTCTCCTTCTGCCGCACCACCGTTTATTCATACTATGCTTGTTTTTTTTTTTTTCCACCCCCTTTTCCTCGCGCGTGATGTTGGTTCGACCGCGTGTCACGTCACGTGCGCGTGACGGCGGCGGCGGATTGAA
>LYUA01000060.1:806809-823673 GCA_002093875.1 Calopteryx splendens | reverse complement strand
GTGTGAGAGTCTGATGTTGCTCAATATTGCGTGGTGTTTGCTGACTTTGGAGCCGTGAGCGAGGCGGTCGGTCGGCTGTTGGTGCGGTGCCGCCAATGCAGTGGATATCAGAAGAGGCGAGAGCGAGCCCGGAATATTAACCAATCCGACCGTCAGAGGGCAGCGGGGGGCAGGCGAAAAAAAGGGAGGATCTGAAAGTTACTTGGTCCCATCGGCAATCTGTTAAAGTTTAAAGGGTTTAGTGGAGGGAAGAGCACCTGCCGTGTTCGCGGGAAGGGGGGGACGAATCCCAAAGAATGCTCACTCGCGGTTCTTTACGCTTGATTTTGAGATCGGAAAAGAATAAAAACTTCACGCGGTGGTGAGGAAAACGGTTCACGGTTAATGCGTGTCGGGAAATGGCCCGATAAATGTGATCTATTTATTGGTTTAAATGAACTTGAGAGGCAATCTGGTCATCCACTCCACATCCACAATGGGGCTGTTCCTAAAGGGAACTCATGCGTGTGGTAGCTGTTTCAACATTTACCTAAGCATCATATGCGTTGAAGTTTAAAGAAGAGTTTTAGAATCTTTCTTGAGAATTTGTTCGTTTCTTAAAAACTCGAACGGCCCTAAGAAGCTGTGACATGTCGTGATTTGTATAAACTGTTGCAATGCATTTGAAAATTATCTGGGAAACTTGTGTAAAATAGATTATATTCTCGGGTATGAATGTTTTTTTTGGTCAGCGTAACTTCTTATCATGCATTTTAAAATCTGTTGGAGATTCGTTCCCAAAATCAACCAGCGTAGTACCTCCACCGGATATTGCGTGTATGTGCCGTCGGTTTCGAGAGGGGCCAGGTGGTCGGAGGCGGAAACATTTCCTCGGCATCGAATAGCTTGTATCCCCCACAGTGTAAATCCTAGTTTCTCAATGAGAATAAAATAATTTTATTTAAAGCTCGGTTGTTTCTCTGGAAGCACGTTTTTGAGATACTCATCATCGAAAAGAGGTATAAATAAGTGATACATATTTTCCACAAGTAAATATGGTCTACTTGTGCTGGTAATGGTGCTTAAAAATCATAAGAAATATGTATGAAATTTAAGAAGCAGTCGTTATAAAAATGTTGCCTCCCTATTTGTGGTTTGTGTAAAATCAATATTGATAATAAATGCATAAAAAAATTAATACATACCTTTTTGTCCCCTGTATTCCGCTACGGGCCAGTTTAGTATCATTGACGAAGTGTCGTGAATTACAAATGTGGCCTAAAATAAATAATTCCTATTTTAGAGATTACTTTCAGTAAAATTTAACTAATTCAACTATAAAATGTGTCAGATTGATCAAGCCTAATTACTAATTACTGTAATTCTTTTTTGCAGGTAAGAGCGTTCGAAACGATTTTCTACGTGAATCATTGGAGTCAATGGGTCGTAAGTACTTTTGTTGGAAAAAAGCATAATAATATTCAGTAGTGATGTAAACTATCTGAATTTTGAAAATTTTTCGAGTCAATTTCCCTCACGACCGGATGTAAAGTGCATGACACTCGATGACCGTTTACGTGTTTGTCATGTGTGCAGTCTACACCTTAGGATATCAGTGCGTAGTGCTGCCGTCGCTGTTTTTAATTTTGTCATCCCTATCTAAATGTAAACTGCTACCTTTGCTATTTGTCTTACACATAAAAATTCCAAATGACCACTTATATCAAATGCGTGAAAATTCCTTTAACGGAATTTTCAACTCACTTGCTGGCTCTTTAAGTCAACCTAAATGGATGTGGTTGGTGATATCTAATTGTCGCGCGAAAGGAAAAATAAGTTATCTCATGAATTAGACCAACTGTTTTAAAGTTTAACGTGTACTTTTTTATTCGATCTTAAGTCAAATTAGAGAAGGTTATTATAACGATCCTGATTAATAAAGTTTGAAATACCCTACAGAACAAGCCTTCGAAATTTAATTGACTTTGAAATATACTATAACATGAACTCTTAATTCGGGACCTATTTATTTTGGATATTATAGCTAATTTTCTGGTTTAAATCTGCATAATTATACGATTTTTACAAAAATGGAAAGTAAAGATAACGTTTACTGTCTAAGGCGTGATGCGGGGGTAGGAGTCAAAAAGGACCCAAGTATGGGCGTACGCCATGGTAATGTCGCATAAATTGCATGTCGAACTGAATGCAAAACCCAGGGAAGAAGGAGGATAGTTCGTATATTACGACTAACATTAAAATAAGAATCTTTATCCTTTTTCCCTGTACCATCAGAGTATTAATATACTTTATGTTGGGTTTCTATTACATGTGCCTCGAATTTCGTCGCCAAAAGATTTTAAATGAGTAATTTTTCAACGCGAGAGAACTCGTAAGCTTAATTCTATAGGAAAGCTAGTAATTCAGGAGACAAACTCAAATATCTTAATCATGAAGCATGAGGTTTGGTGGAGATGATAAGCGCAAAACATAGGAAATTCAGCGCTGATACTCACAAGAAGGGATCAATTTCTTCCTCTGGAATCGGTGGTGTTTGCTGGAACTGAAGGTGGGGGAAGGAAACTGTTTTCCAGGAAAACACCCTGGTTTTCGAGAAATATGGCATTATTGTTTGGCGTTAGGGGAAGGATTGGCAACAAAGATCCTTGCAAAAGGATAGGTTCAAAGAGTGCTGACGGAAACTATGCCTTCTATTCCCAACCCCATCCCCCGTTAGCGCGATATTTCTTGGGCCCGGTACGAATGTGTGGAAAGATCTCAAAATCCCTCGAAGTGTGCAGTTAAAAATTGTCGCGTGACTCGAATACCGTAATATATAATGTGTAAATATCGTCGTAAGTATGTCGTGCTTCTACAGTTCACTTTCAGTACAATATAAAGTCTGCAATTGAAGTACTTTCTTATGACTGCTACTGACAATGAGTAAGTCTCTGGAGTTATAAATGTTAGACCTTTCTACATGGTTTAATAAACTGTGCTTGACCGCATGAGTTTTCGAGATCCTTATTTCAGGTGTGTTATTGTCAGGTGCCTACTGTAACTTATGTGTTTAGCGTTCTGCTAAGTTTTAACGCACTGGAGATTTAGGCAAAGTTATCGGGTCAATGTATAGTTAAGCACCTACTGCAAAGGTCAAAAGTTTTAGGACGTAGACGTTTTTACTACGATAAGAGGGTTCGTGCCCAAGATAATCCGACGAAGGTTTGAGTACACTACTGCGATATCCTAGTTCATATCTTTGATTTTTTTAAAACTATTTAGTTAAAGAAACCGGGGATGATTTGTAAAGGTTGGAATTCTGCAAATTCCTCTCCCTGAATTCCAAATAGGTAGGTACATAACAAAAATACTTTTGCGCTTTTCGAAAAAGAAATTGCTACTTCGTAATCGGCAAATTTTTCTATCACAACATTCATCTTCACCCTGAGGGGTGCTTGTTTTCGATATCTAGCAGGATAAGGTAGACTTTATTCCGTTGCTCCTCAATAAACTAGGTGCTTTCAATGCGACAACTTTATGACGCCGATCGGAATCTCCGTGCACTTGAGCAGTCCGTCGGAGTCTCCAGCTTATAGTACTGTGGGAAGTGTTGGGCGGGGCCGAATGGAGGATTGGGGAGGGAAGGCGTGCGTGGAGGGGGCTCAGTAGTAGGATGCGAACGCGGTGGAGTGGTCTGGGAGTGGAGGGGAAGAGAGGGCGGCCATGGCCTCCTTCGGGTTGCAAGTCTCGTTCCTCCTACTACTTTGCCTTTTCTCCAAAGCTTACCGATGCCGGGGCGCTATCACTTGTTTCACTTCTCCAGCAGCACTTGGAGGATCGGTTCTGAAATATATAAATCAGCATTGCAAACTGCATAGAAAGGTAGTCTCTGCAGATTTTCATTGCTATCGCTGAGGACCGATTGATTAAATAATTTGGTAAATCTGTGAGATTCGGCGTAGCCATGTCGTTTTCCCTGGATAGAATCCCCTCCAAGTAGGTATTCATTCAACCGTTTTTAACTAGAGAGTTTTTTTTATAAGAACTTGAAGTTCGTCCATTTCAGAAAACTATTTCATTTTCCTGTTCTCCGCCCCTCATTTTAAATGGAACACCAATCCGATTATTATAATTTAAATCCTACCTTATGCAATTCGTTAAGAGAGAGGAAGAAATGTGTTTTACCATTGCAACTTATTTATTTGCTTAGTTATCCCATGTGTTCATAGTTTGTGCATTATTAAATAGTTATAAAACTGGCTTTTATTCATGTGAAATATTTATCCGGATTAACATCAAAAGCGTTTAAAATACTATACCGCTGAGAATTTTCCAGACTAGAAGGCAGACGTTCCCTTATTGAAATATGAGGCTATATTCGTGCCACTAATTTATTTTTCGTAGGTACAGGTATTTTTATTTATTTCCCCTGTAAAAAAGTAAATTAAATGATAGAATTTAGAAATGTATTATTAGTAAGTAATTGGGCCGGGAGTGTAGGTACTAATTAGTGTATAGTTGTACGTTTTGATGGACAAAGATTGCCACGGAAAATGGAATTTATTTTCTTTGGTTATTGTAACTGATATTCGAATACGAGTATGTATTTAAAAACACCGAAAGGTATTATGGCCATACTAAGAATGCATTTTTCAACTTCGATGCAATTAAACGTGTGCAGGTGCCAAACACGTTTGCTCGTAACTCTCATAAATCTCCATTGATACGCCGTCTCCGTTATCTTCCTCAATCCCTCCACCATTCCATTTATATTGCTTTTCTAAAATATATAGGTACAATCCTGAATTATAGCCTCTTATGGACGTACAAAGAAGGTAGACCTGAAAGTAGAGCGTATCTGCTTCGAGTTCTGACTATTTCGCCCCTTACATAGGTAAACCTTCTCTCGTCCCAGACTATTCAACTGCTGTTGGTGAAGTCCGTAATTTTTCACATCTTGGTTTACATATTTTTGTACCATGCTGTAAGGTTACCGGGAACGAACTCAAACGGTTGCAGTTGTCTCACATTACCTGGACTGGATTTTTTTCGACCTGGAGCACGGGACTATGTCTTCCCCTGTTGCCTAACGGCCGTTCTCCTCGGGCTAAAAGACAAAAATAACGTGCCCATCTTAATTACTAGCTTTAAAGCACTAATGCAGCCACGAATTCTCACTCTTTGAATTGTTTTTAATTAAACACCAGGGGAAATGCAACCTCAATGTTATTCCCTCAGCTTAAGGCGAACCGTAATACCAGATCATTCACCGGGAAGTTCATTCTATTCTCTGATCCGCTGCCAATAAATACATGCCATCTTTGTCAGTACCATGAAATCTAGGCTTAGTGGAGAGTTAATAGTTCACATGAATGCGGGAAAAAACCATAATTTTTTTCGATTTTAATAGATTTACAGTAGAATGTTTAGAGAGTTTAATTGTAATAAAAATGTATTTTAAAATCTCCATTTTTCAGCCATGTCCTTAATGAATACACCATGTTTTAAATCTACTTTTTTAATTTAATTTTTATCTGTTCATCCATCATTTACTTATTAAATCGAATAACCTTTAGACCCATAGGCCGGAGGAAGGAGAGATGTGCATCTCTCATCGAGCTAAGACTAAATAAATACATAAAGAATACGCTAAATTTTTTATATAGTTACCGTTTAGAATTGTGACCTTTACTATTTTAAATTAACCCACTTCTTAATTCTTCGGTTTTTTGTGTCATGCAATGAAGATATCCCCTAACACAATTACCCTAACCACAATTCTCCCGATGGCATTTGGCAGACCCCTCCGTATGCATTTAAGTCTGGACATATTGGAATTCGAATGCGGTCCATTATTTACATTTATTTCATGGCGTTCGTCATAGTGTTTTCGTTTTTTTTTTCGTGCAACCGTTTGAATGCACGCCATTCACCATTAGCGATCAAGACCGCAACCAGACGGTCGTCTCGTCGTCCCTGAAGACATGCCGGTGGTTTGAGACGCATCGCGTGGAGCAAGCAGCCAGAGCGTCGCCACCTGTTGTTGTTGGCTGGCAGCACGCTTGTCGCCCTCCAGTCGATGCCCGACGGAGCATCATGCGCCCGTCGTCGTCGCCGTGTGATGTCTTGGGCCGTGGTGCGCCTCTCTCTCTCTCTCTCTCTCCTGCGTGGCCACGCGCGCGGTTGGCATCGCAGGGCGAGACTCGCGTGTTGTGAGTGCGCGAGGTGGGCCTTTTGGATGCCTTCCAATCGATGAGCAGTGGCCTCGAGTGAGACAAGAGGGCCACAAAGAGACTTCTCTCTCTCGGCGAGGAGGAGCTTCACTCCCTGCCCACCCTCGCCTCCGCCACTCAGTCATTCCCCTCGCAAGCTCCCGTGCACACGGCCGAGGGGTGACACATGGGGAGAGAGTCGAGAAAAATATTCTCCTCCGCCACGTAGATGTTAGGTTGAGCCGACTCTTCGCATCTTTCACCAATCTCTTTTCCAATTCCTTTTTAGGGATACAGTCGAGGTCCAAAGGCGCCATATGGCGCCATGATTTTCCTCCGTTTCTTTTTTTTTTACTTTCAGCATTCTCATTTGTTCATCCTGGCCTCTCTCTCTCTGTCCTCTCTACCTATCTCTTTGGGTTTCGACACAAAATGAAATCCGGGTGACTAATTTGATGACGATTCACGACTTCGGCTCTCAAGAAAAGTCTGTAACTGCAAACAGATTGAGTATCTTGTGACGTTGAGTGATCACAGAGATGCAAAGAGGCAAAAAGCATATATGGTAGTGATTTTAATCATCAATGTTGACGTCATACATGACCTTAGTGTATACACTTCATGTCCAATTATAAGAAACTTCTGAAATATTCATTTGACGAAGAATGAAATTTGGCAATCCTTCCGCATTTTTAGTATGAATCGGCTTAGGAAATGTATGAAAAATACTCTGTTATTTTAAAATTATCAATCTCTAGTATGTATGTTTTTTTCATTTACAAATAATGCTGACTGATGCTCATTAGGTGCTCATGTCCTTAAAACCCCTAGTAACAGAAATTAGACTAATTGAAAAATACTTAAACGGAGTACATCACGTAACTCCATGAAAATATGAATATTTGTAATAAAATTATGAAAATCTAATAATACTCACTACAAACCATGTGGATAAAGACGAACTCGTGTACCCTTGAAGTTTCCAGGGCTAATTTATTTTGACTTGAGTGTCAGAGTAATTCATTGTGCTTTAGCTACGAAAATATTCCGCCTGCGACTGGTGGAATGATCAGATTTGAATTATCCAGAAAATTACTCCTAACCCTTTCGATAATACTTAGAATTTATTCATCACAAATTCCTAATGTTGGTTCAGAAGTTTAGCAGCACAATCTAATCGGTGATCATATAGGATGGTTGGCCAGGGCAAGAAGGTTTCCCTCCCTAAAACCTTTGGTTTAAATACGTACTCTATGGCTGAAGTTAGATTCCAACCTGAGGAGAGAGTGGTGGTGTTCAATTTTTCCACAAAATATTGGAAATGGCCGTACATATATATTGGAAATGGCCGTACATATTACAAGTACCCGTTTCAGATGCCATAGTCCCTCATTTTCTGTTCGAAAACAACGCACTTTTCCGTACTGTATCTCCACAACCTATTTCGCATTACAGCTTGATCGTTTCGTCGCATTAATGGCTCGAACTCTGACGGGGTGAACATGTACTTCGAATCTGATCCGGAATCGATATGCGTCTAAAGCAGTTTCGCCACCCACTCGTTTCTTTCGCGTCCCCTTATCCGCAACCCAATGCCTCGTCTCCTACCTTTCACCGCCCCCACTCGCAACAAACCACGTGCTCAATGTTCCCAGGTCTTCATCAGGGATACATGTGGAAACACAACAATAGGAGCGTCGCTTGCCAAGGAGGTCAAATTGCAGTACACGCAGTAGCTAAGCATCTTCAATAAATAAATCCTTCATTTAATCACATATTCTGCTATTGTAAGATCTCTCGTGTACACTTAAGTATTTCTCTCTGCTTATATTCCCTTTCTTGGCAAGGAATATTTGTCGTAGAAATTGTATTATCTTGAAATGCTTGATCAAATCT
Source organism: Calopteryx splendens (assembly GCA_002093875.1). Lineage (NCBI taxonomy): Eukaryota > Metazoa > Arthropoda > Insecta > Odonata > Calopterygidae > Calopteryx > Calopteryx splendens. The sequence goes on along the minus strand of LYUA01000060.1, from coordinate 815,586 downwards.
TTCATAGGTAGGCTGTATCGTTAATCCTGTGGAATCATTAATAATGATACAACAAACAAATCGGAACATGAGATCTACATGCCAGATCGGTTAGTAAGAAGGGATATGATGCTCATTAGGTGCTCATCTCCTTAAAACCCATTGTAACAGAAATGAGACTAAGTGAAAAATACTTAAACGGAGTACATCATGTAACTCCATGAAAATATATTAATATCGAAATGAATTGACTTGATCAAAAGATATCAAGAATAAAAAAATTTTATTATTTCCTTCATCCGATACTCTAAGAATTTTGCTCGTCACAAACGATGCATGTCTAATACCCAATTTATCGTTATACTAAATAGTCGAATATACCCACATATTTACTCGTAATTGTAATGGTGTCCTGTCCCTTTTGCCCCATTGCTTTCCTATTCGATTAGCAACATCACAAGGTTACTTTTATGGTCTTTAAAATGTATGCGCAGTTTCCCCGTTTGTTATTGCTCTCTCTCCAAAACTATGAAATCTGTGCATTAGACTGCGGTCATTCACTCTGACGCGAGTCTCAATTTTATTCACGAATTCAGCAGATAGGCCCAAAAAATGATTCAAGTAAAAAATATTCTTCCGCGGTCATCCGTTGACTCATAAAACAAAAATGAAAATACCCTAAAGTCGCCAGCCACTCCGTTATAGTTACTGCATTTTCGGATTCGGTTCGGCCAGTGCCACGGTTTGTCATTTTCAACGTCACAGTTTGCCGATCCCACCCAAAGTTAAGCTTTTTCTAATTATTTACTAATATCTAAAAATGGCCTGTTACCTAGCTATTTTGAAGCAGTGCTCATAGTGCATTCAGTTAATCAGATTTAGGTTTCACTTCATGCTGATTGCAGTTAGTTAGAATAGATTAAAAAATTATATTCAATATATACTTCTGCTTTAGACGTTTAATAATTTAAACCATAGTTTCAAACACAGCAATGTAGTATTGAGAATTTCTTCCTACGCAAAGGAAAGTGTAGGTGGCATGCCATCATTTAAAATTCATTTATGCAGGATGATGTAGGACACAATACATTTGGGCGTTTCTAATTGCTTTTCGGGGAAAGTATCTCAACCCAAAATTGAAAACAATGGCTCCTCCATTGCATTAATGCTTAGCAATTCTTTCTTCCCGAAGCGCTAGAGAAGTGGAATAATTTTAGGTTCTCCAGTTGAGCACCTAGCGTAAGAATAACAAGAATTTGATAGTTGTTATAATTTTTAGTGGAAGGAAAGCAAGTCGTACGTAACGGCTTATTCAAGCAATTCATAATTTTTCTCAACAACAGGGATTCAGTTAACTCAGTTTCAAACGAGATGTAGGTAAACTGCAAACCAAACTGCTGAATTCACTGTCTTCAGAGGATTTACCTGTGAAGCCCTTTTCCCGCAAATGCTCCACAGGTTCCGTCGGCGATGCATTGTGCGTAGCAAAGCGCGTGGCCTACTATCCTCGCGTCTCGCAGTCGTGAATCACTTCCGACGCGTTCGACCCGTTCCTCTCCAGACGGATGATATCCTTCCCCCACCAACTGCCGCGTCTTTCTCACCCGCCCCCACCTCCATCCCTCCCTCCTCCCTTTTGAACCTCCCCCGACACCACATTACTAATTTCTTCTTCACTATATTTATCGCTTCCTCCTCCTCCCCACAGCCTTACTGCTCTTCCTACACACTCATCATCTTTCTTTTTTTCCGTTAATTCCCTTCTTTTTTCGTAAAAATCGTTCCACTCCAGTAACAGCAGTTGAAGTTCTCGGCTGATTATAAATGTGGAGCAACAAGAGTCCCGTTAGATGAGTGCGAAACATTCGACACTCCACGGCATGGCATTACTCCTTGCCTCATCTCTTTGCAACGGAAGATGAGTGCCAAATGTCTTATTGCTTACCTAAAGGTATTATTTTTTTTGGATGCCCTTCCGGGATATGTTGCATGGCGAGGGAGTGGAGAAGGAGAATCTTGAATTCAAGACTCCCCTCGGGGTTAATGCTAAACTATCCTGAATCAAACTCATAGCTCTTGGTTCACTAAATTTTTTTTGATAAGTTAAATTGTCTCCACCATTTACAGGGCTTTCCCCTTCACAATAACCTCTAGCTATAACTTTCACTAAGAAAGAAATATTTAAAGGTAGTCAGAAATTCAAGTGTTGGTGATTCTCTAAGTTACGAAATTGGTGATAATATTTTGTTTAAATATTGACTGAATTATGTATGTACGGTAACACATATCTATTATCTCTCATATTAGTTAGGATGTAATGAAAATAGGATTCTTAAAAATATTTCCCATTTATTGCATCTTAAAATATATAAAATAAATTAATGTATTCATTCGTGAAAAAGTATTTACTCCTGTCTCGGGTAATCTATATTTTATATCAACTCTTCTATTGTACTCATACGCACGATAAATAATGTACTCCTGCGCACGATAAATAATTTACATTTCTAAATGTATTAAGACAGTTTTAGGACTATCTATTTTACGAGCAATAGCGGAGGCCTGTGGAGCAGAGAGGCCCCATTTTGATAGTTTAGGATTCTGTAATTTTACGGACGAGGGGCATGATATTTTTTATTCGAGTTATTTTTTAAATCGGCCCTGTTTTCTTTTAAAAGTATTTTTCTATAAAGCGCGTGTTTGTTATATGTGAGATTAGTTTGCAATATTTCATCGTGGATTGAACAAAAAGTACCTCGCTAATATAGCTCGTAAAGAAAACGAGGGAGGGGATAAAAGATTAAGCGTTTTATTAATTATAAATCTTGATTCAAGTCGACTACGAGCGTCGTATCACTCCGACTCGCGTGTCTACATATTTTTTTCCAACTGGCTAATGTTTACGGAAGTCACCTATCTGATCACGCCTTCGTCTGAGCTTCATCCTCCTCCAATCAAATATGCGTCGAGGGTCCCTTCTGAAATTTTCTCGCTATATTCGAGGAATAGAAGTACCCTTTTCTTTCCTCCCCAACTCTCCTAAATCTTGCAAAATACAGCCATACAACGAAGCTTTCCCGCAATGCATCCCGCAACGCGGCGGCCCTTTCCGGCGGAGTCTTGGCTTTTCTCCAGCGGAGGGCAGCACTCGATAATCGCCTCCTGCCCCCCCTTCTGTGCCGCCAAATGGCCTCGTTCGCGACTTATTCCCCCTCCCCCCCCACCCGCGATAAGTTTACCCGAACCAGCCAGCCGGCCGCCTCACGTGCATGCCTACTTTTTAGTGACTACCTAGCCCCTTCAAGTAGTTGATGGATGCACGCATCCTCCCCATAGGTATTGCTGGATACCGCGCCCATCTCGCTGTGAATTTTACGTATTTACTCACCTTTAGAGCAACCTTAGGCTGAATGAAGTGCTGAAAAAATACTTCAATGACAATGCTATGTAATATTACTCCTCCTTGACGGCATTTTTAACTAACTACGTGGACCAAACGGTAACAAAAAAGTTCGTCAAATGCTGCAAAGGAAAATCTTCTTTAAGCTTCTAGATCATGGGTGGAGGAGCATAGGTACTATGGTGAAGTTTTTATGCCATTCTCGAAAACATGGAAAGCTTTAAATTACTTGAGGTTATCCTGGGTTGGTAAATTTAATTTTTGTTTTCATTGTCAGCTTTGACTGTTTGATGGAATTCTCAAACTTTTTTGACACAAACCGAACCACCAAGGTCGAACAATGCCATAAACTAGGCCCTAACCCTGGGGTTTGGAGACGGAAAGGACAGGATTTTGTGGTTTTACTAGCAATCAGTAATATTACTCAGTTATATTAATTATTTATTATTAGTAATATTGTACATGAAAGGATTTTGTTATCCAATTCTCCTCTCTACTCATTATAAAAATAAATAATCGAACTCGAACCGCTAATTAATGGGAAAGGGAAGGGAAATTACTAAAGGGAAAATTTAATTTAAATTTTCCCTTAGGTAATTAGGCTGATGGTTGAAGCAAGCAAAAATAATGTTAAAAATTAATATTTAATTACTTCAAGCACTTGCTATTTTCATTCTCGCAACCCAACCGTCCCCGACAAAAACCAAAAGGCTACTTTTATTTTATTTATTTATAATTTATGTTCCTTGGAACATTTCAACCGAATGTATTGAACTGGTTATGAATGAGTATTCTAAACTTTTGAATCCACTCCATAATTAAACTTGCTAATATTTGCTTGGTCACGTACTTACTAGTAAAAAGTATAACTTCATCTTAAATTATAAGAAAAGGGAATGTATTCGGACTCCTGATCTAAAATCCAACCATTACGACCATTGGATCAAAAAATTATTTGAATAAATATTAATTTCTTTAATAATTTACTTGTAGCCAGGTATGAGTTTCTATTTTTTTAGACGTAATTACTTTATAATATTTTTAAAACTGTTGAAAATTACTACCACCGTCTTACCACTACTAACAGTTGCGCGTTTTGAATCGGAACGAGATGATGAATTTTTCTTATCTGACATTGCTTATTTAATTTTATTCAAAAACATAAAAGAACATATGCAAAGTGTCCATCATCTATCTTAACAGTATTAATAATAAATATGAAGTGCTCGATTGAAAAATATATCTATTCAAGTCTTACTCATGAATCATTTCTATTTTTTAAGGACTTTATTTTTTCCAAATGGTTCTTTCTACGTAAGAAATGCGGTACAGTTCTGCATTAATTATCCAGCAAGAATCTCTAGATATATGTTAAACGATTTATTCACTTCCTATTTCTTTTAATGCCAAAATAAACAGTCGGTTCATCATGGCCTTTGAACAGAATTGTTTTGTTCATAATTATTTCATAACTTTGAAATGCTCTCAAATTTTTACTAATTGTTTTATTAATTTACCCTTCAATTTTGTAGCTGATGATCTGTTTCGGCCTGGGGAAATATATGCATATGCCACCAATTCCGACGATTACATCTGATTAATCGTTCAGGCCATTCAAGTACTCTCGGTAAATTTCTCACTAAAGGATTACGTGGAATTTTCGGGAAAGCAGAACGATGTAGGCGATCCGCAAAACAAAAATAAAACACCGAGTCTTTTTGGGAGCCCCTTATCCATATCACCGCCCCGGTTTACGAGGTCGTGTTTCTTACCCATTCGACGACGTAGGACGCACCGGGGAAACCGGAGACTGACGCGGTGCGACCTCTTCCATTAAGCCTGCGCACCCCGCCCGTCGCGTCCCCTCTCCACGCGCACACGCCGAGTAAAAACGACCTTTCTCACGTGCTTTTGCCGAGAGGAGAGACTTTATCCTTCATTTCACGCGAGCTTGGCGCACAGAGACGCCTCCTACAATGCGCGATGATTCATCTGAAACCGCTTGTATTCCACCCCTTCTAGACCACCTCGCCCTCCAACTCAAACCTCCCACACATTCCCCCCCTCCACACCCTTCTTCCCAAGGGGCGGGGTGAGGGGAGGTCAGGAGCGAAGAGAACGGTAAAAAAACTGCCCCTCCTCCGCCGCCTCCTCATCCTCTTCCAGAGCATTTCCAACGGTACCTGCGGGCGAGGAGAGATGATAGAGGGTGGTGGGAAAAATGAGTGAGAGAGGGTTGTTTGGGAGGATGGGAATGGTGAGGAGGAGAGAAGGATTGGAGGCCTTCCCCATGCTTCTTCCCATCCCTCCCCCCCAATGCTCCGCCAACCATTTTGTTAACACTCTGGCGAGCCTATCGGAAGGCCCTTTCCGTTTTTCTCTTCCCACTCCTTTCCATCTTTCACCGATCCTGGTTTTTTATCCTTTCTTCCTCTTTCTTTTTCATCCCTCCTCTTCCTTCGTCTTCTCGCTGGACGGTGGCACAGAGAATGGTGGCCTCCTTGAGCGTCCTCGGCCGATGAACCCTTTTGGAAGACGCCGCGTCTGCTGGAGCTGCTTGCTGCAGACAATACGGCAACCGGCCCACTCACTCACTCGCTCCTCCCGCCACCTCCCGCCAAGTCTCGATACTCCACCTCCACTCCTTTGGAGTTCCGCTATCCAGGCGAACATCCTGCCTCCGCCCTCTCATTACCCATCCTCCCCGCCGCGTGTGCCTCGTGTCGTCTTCTCGGCACTTCAAGAAGTGCCGAGAAGCTTGGAGCAACATATTCCTATGTTCGCCAGCTCCATAACGTGTAGCTTCATGCCGTTACCAAGAAAGAAGGATTATAAAGGCGAAGGTTTATAACTCGTGAAGGGCTTATTGCAATCATCTTGTTTTCTTCGCCATTAGTTTTCCGCCCGAATTGAGAAACTTCGCCACCTTTTTTTTGTCTACTACACGGTAATCCTCGCAATGCCATTGGAAATCAGGTATCAAGCTTCATTAATTTCACCAAGTTGTTATTCCTGGAGTAGCTCTAATTCCTTCTTTTTGAAATATGCGCATATTAACTAACATTTTCCTTGTTTCCATTGAAACACTAATTATCACAAAAATAGATATAGCTAATAACTCTCTTAGCAAGCATGCTACCACTTTACTGAAAGTCTTGAATGGCCGCTGATTATATTTCTACTGCTGGATAACAGAATTTCGAAAAGGCTACTCGACACCATAAGCTTTTTCTGGATATTTTATTTCTGCGTACATTCTAATATCTCCAACATCACTAGAAGATTAAATAATACTTTTCTTCCCCTCGTATCCTACTCCCTACCTTATATCCTCTCCTTAATTTTACAGTTTCCTGTTAATATCCCTTTATTACCGACACACTTTCCTCCATTCTGGGCTACATTTCCACGAAAAAACTCTTATCTTTCACCACCAAATTTTACTTGTCCATTGCTTTTATCATTACACAGCATTCAATTTCAAGTAATCTCTAGTTAGCAAACACCAGTGATTGCATTCAGTCACATATGTATAACCGATTGAATGCAATCTGCAATTTTAAATGTGAAGTTATATTCATTCACCTTTCAATATAATATTAACATTCTACTATTAAATAGAATTTAATTTTGATCGCTTAAGACTCCTTGGTGAGTAAAGCCGAAAGAATGTGGGCCAAACAATTCAGAATAAAGAACTTTTTTCTTTGGCTCGCATAACCTGAATTGATATCACATTCTCGATAAATTAGTTTGTTATTTTGATAGTAATGAAGGAGGTCAATTAGGCACAATTAAAACGGTGAGAATGAGCTTAGCGACGATCAATCACCAAAAAAATAACAAAACACGACTTTGATAAAATATGGATAACACATAAAAAGGTCACTCAAATAGTTGTACAAGACCCGTACTAGTTTATTAAATGCAATCAAGATTTTTTAAATAAATTAGGCCACTTTTTTTGGCACCCTTCAAGGGATATGTATGTATGTTTCAGGAATCTTTTGACAATTCCAGTCAGATAGTGAATGGAGGTTTCCCATTTCGGGGAATTAGTGGAAGTGAAGCACTTAGTAAGGGACGTAAAAGTAAACCATGGTAGCTAATTGGGGAAGGTGTGTCCGGAGTTAATGTCACAGCGTCACAAACGATGCAAGGCGGTATGCGAATTCTGACGACGCCGGCTTTATTGAAGATGAGGAGAATGGATGGTCTGCACACGAGGCAAGGGCTAGTGGCTTCCGAGTATCTCCGGAGCGGCTGGAGATCCAGTTGTCGGCGGAGGAATTTCCGTATCGACACCGATGAGGATCCCAGGCAACAAACTTCGAGGCCTTTTTACCTGGAAGAGAGGGATTTTCATTCTCTGTTTGGGCGTCGCTAATTAAAACTAGAATGAGGTGTGTTGAGAATCTTCCACCTGCAGTCAATAGAGAGGCGGGAAGACTGCTGAATTACAGCTGCTTGGGACATGACTAGCTGAAAAGAAAGATGGTTGATAAGAGAGAGTACCTGAAAGGTTGTTCGCCCCTTGTATTATATGCATTGCCGTTCAAAAAGAGGGAGGGGAGAAAAGGGGTGTGTGTTTTCTGGAATTACACCTGATGAACTCTAGATCGTGCTCCTATGTTGCCCATGAAGTAAAATGTGGGAATACGGGTTAGAGATATCGTAGTCAACAGGTTATAACCTTCGCTCACTCAATCCGTTTTGCACCGTAGTGGCGCGACCAAAGTCACACTCACTGTATTATAGAGCCAAATAAATAGATAGTATTACACAGAACTAATTTTTAATTGATTGTAATTTCAAAGGCTTAAATTTCTCAATTTCCTTTTATGCAACGAATATGCAATAACACATTTTCATTGTGTATTATATTATCGTTTTTATTATGCACAAATATTTGAAATGTGTTATTTATACCTTTACCTTCCTTTATTTAAATCAATCAATTAATCTATAGTTTTGTCATTTAGTTTCAGCCTAAAAGATTTTTTTTTAATTTAACCAGTAGATAAAAATTTTTAACTTGGCAACGTTGTTTCCTGCGCATCCACTTTCGTAGATTGTATTTGGGTCTTTTATTTCGGTCGGATACATATTTCAAGTGACAATATTACATTCATATTATTGATGAATACGCCAGCTGATACAAAAAGAGGTATTTTCATGAATTATACGTATTGAGTGATAGGTGCCTATTACGTGTTTTTTTTAATCCAGACTTGCGTTTCTTATCTGATATTATTTTTTTCATAGCTAATATTAATGTGCTAACGTTTAGAAAAGAGTACGAGTTTATTATTACCTAGGCATAGGTATTAGAATAAAGAGAGTGTTTATGTATATGAAAAAATCCACAATGAAAAAATCATTCGCCTGAACCGGGACT
>LYUA01000060.1:577547-595630 GCA_002093875.1 Calopteryx splendens | reverse complement strand
CAGGTCGGAGAGCCGAACAACGTGATGGGCGGGACCTGTGTGGAGGTTGGCGTGCCGCCGACAAATGGTGGTGGGGGTCAAGGGGGAGGGGCTTTCGTGGACAGCACCACCTTCCCGGCTGCCCGCCACCACCACCACCATCACCACCACCACCAACAGCACCAACAACTTCAGCCGGATCAGTCCGTGTCGGTAACTGCACCTGCAGAGGAGGAGTCGCTGCAGCCGAGTAAGGGAGGGCATGCATCGTGGGCACGGGGATGAAGATAATATTTTTGTGCTTGAAGGAAGGAAGGGGGGTTGGGATGGAGAAATTATCATGCCTAGGTTGCCACCCAATTTCACCCCTCCCTAAAGAGATAATGGAGCTGCCTCAAATACATGGAAACCTTAATTTGTTGTACTGTTTCCTGATATGCATTGTAGGGTTATTCTTTTAGGACTTGTGCTGCTGCTTGCATTTATGAGATTTTTTTGTTTAAACTCCATTCTTAAGTAGTGTTGATTTTGTTTTGAATTTTTATCCACCTGTACAGTAGGAAATAATTTTTCTATAATTTCCTTAATGCTTTAGCTTAATGCTTCAGCGATATGGCATCTGAAAATATTTTGTTGTGGTTAAATTTTATTAGGAAACTTGAGAGCTGCCCTTGGCAGTATTTTGGTAAATCAAGGCAGGTGACTTGCAATTATTGATGCATGCAATCTGTTCTCAAAGTGGGTAGCTCAGACTTCTCTGTTTCAAACAATATTTGGAACATACCTTAATTCTCTATTAACAATCAATTCCTTTCTTTTGATTGAAAATTGACATGTGTGCTGACTAAAAATTGAGATTCCAATTTACAAGTATAGTCAGTTCTTAATTGATTTTTATTTGTAATAAGCTGGATCTATAGATTTGAGCATCACACAGAGAAAAAAGGTCCCATTATGCTGAACAGGCACAGAATTACAGTATAAAGTAAACTACAAGCATGTCATGAAAGCCAATATACAATGTGTTGCAAGCTACAGTGGAAACTGATGGGAAATGAGAAACATTTTAAGTGATTAGATTGAGAACTGGGCCTCATAATTGCTATTACACATTACTTACAGAAAAAGGAACCAGCAAGCGTCTCAGTTCTGTCATTTATTTCTCTAATTTTGTACTATATTTGTGGTCCAATCAGGACATATAAGTTGGTCTATAAATTTTTTTTACCACAATAGGTAAACTCACCCACCCCAATTTTTATCAATAACTTCAATATAATCTTCTCTCTATGATTTCTTCTGAAAGTTTTATCTCTTATTATTCAAAAATAACTCAGTAATTTACCCATTCTTAAAATAAATTCCAATTTGTGTTTTTTTTACTAAAAACACATTTTTGTTGATTTTAGGAAAGAAATAGTAAGAGTACTTCACTTAAGAATGCACCTTATAACATAGCATAGCACCTTCAGAAAATCATATTTATTTTTAGAAACCTTAAATGTGTTACTTTGTTCAGCAAATTGTGGCTTTTGATTCTGTAAATCTAATTGATATTTTGCAAAAGTAAATGTAGGTAGATTTCTGGATAGTTCTTACAAAACATTTTCTAAGACTTGAGGTCATTGACCTATGAGGCAATATGATGAGCTTTGAGATCAAGATCAATCATAAACTTTTTCATAATTGGAAGTCACCTTCAGCTAAAATAATTCAGACCATTTTATGGGAGAAAGAATGAACCTGTCCCAAAAATACTGTGATAAAGGATGTTCAATAGGAACAATAACTTGAAATGAAAAATTTAATAATGCCCATTTTTTTGTCATAATTATTGACTACATTTGTTTTATTATTTTCATTTACAGCTGTACACAGAAGTGTATTTTTAATTACCTAATAATCCAAAATAAAGGAAGTTGGTTTTTTAGAATTACCTAAGTGTATTCTGTGCCAAGAGTAATTATGCATGTAGATGTGAAAGTTTGAATGTTTAATGCTTCATAATGAATATTTAATTAATATTTTAAAATGTTAATTTGTAAAATGTATAATATTGCATGAGCTAGATAATTTTGCATGGGTTGAATAAGAAACAATACATTATTATTCAGCACTGAAACATTGCAAATAACAATATTTTCGTATTCTTTAGTGTAAAATATATTTTTAGATTAAGTATTCCTGTTGCATAGGTATTTTATCAATGAATATTATTTTTCAATACATTTCTTAATAAATATTTATCATAGAAAAATACTGTAATGATTAATGCAATTGCATAGTAAATTTTCAGATATTCATATTGTTGGTAGTTTTTTGAAGTATTAAATTTATTGATGTAGGAAAAAATATTTAACTTTTTAATAAGATCCCTTTATCACATTCTAGATCTACAAAATAAGCTTGGTATGCTACCATAATTTTCCATGAAACTTTGATAATCCAGTTCAAAATTATTAGTAGTAGGTAGATACCTACCTACATAACGTTTACACACTATATTTGAAAGTACCTGGGTTTGCATTTTTGATAGAATTTGAACTTGCCCAAGAGTGCAAAATTTTTAATGCAATTTGATATTATTGTCAGTGTGAATGTAAGTTATCAAATTGTATTTGGGCTATTTCCTGTGTATTTTTCAGTTTTGCTGGATTTTAATTTTTAACTTTCTTCTCTTGTGCTCGAAAGTAGACCCAGCTCAAATCTCAGAGCTACTTTCAAAGACAATAGCTGATGCCCATGCACGCACCTGCCTTTACACGACGGAGCATATCCAAGAAATGTTCCGGAAGCCACCAGATCTCTCTAAAGTTCTCTTCTACAAGAATATGGTATGTGAATGTTTATAAATATTATTTAAGTTTTTCTTGAATGATTTTTTCCTACCAGAAGTAGATTTTGTCCAAGTGTTTTAATAGTCTTCCACTTCCATTGATTCCACTCAAAAACTTTTTTCTTGATTACAACATTCCATGCTGTTTTAATCTTACTTCTAGTAATTTAAGTATAGGAGATTTTAATTTCCAAATACATTTCTTTACTAAAACTTATTATGTTAGTCTCCGATCTCAAGATTACAAAAACAGAAACATGTATCAATGTGTAAAACACCAATGAATCTTGTGCCACTCACTACTAACTGGGACAGCTTGAGTAGGAAGGGAGGTGAGAAGTTATAATTAGAGAATTCAGATGCATTTATCAGCTAATTCAGCTAAAACAATACTATCACAGTATTCAAAATGAAATCCAATTGAAAGCCCAAAACAAGCAGAGTTGAAAAGCGATTCAATAATGCAAAGAGCAAGATGCTAGGAAAGCACTGACATCCCCTGCTTAAAACAGCACATTTTACACACATGTGCATTTTGATCATGAAATGATTTATATAAAATTCAGAAGACGTACTGTCACATTGAAAGTGTATAAAATATTTGACATATGTAGAGTATTCAGAGGAGTTACAATGTAGTAGTAAGAAGAGTTACATGTGTAGCAGTATTCAGAGAAAACTGAAGTACCTATTTGAAAGAGAGGAAAAATTGCTTCTAACAAAAATATTTTTTTTGCAATAAAAAAAATCTTTCAAGAAAAATAATAGCATTCGTAAGATGGTTCATTACAGTTTAAGAAGAAGCAAAATGACCATGGAATGAAATGAGGTACGGTCTATGCAATAGTGAATGAATAAAATCACAGATAAGGATAAAGAAAAAATTTTGCAATATTCCACCATGAAGTGGTGGAATATTGCATTCATATAAAAGAAATAGGACTTTACCTTAAGGTGTTCCATAGCCGGAGCAGCAACTTCAAAATCACAGATAAGACTATTAGTACTTTCAAAGACATTATAGCTGATGCCCATGTATGCATCTGCCTTTACATGATGGAGCAGATCCAAAAATCCTTGGTGAAATGTTGAAAATATATGCTGCTCAGTTTGCTGAAGGGCTAATCTTATTCTCAGCATACACTTTTGAGCTAAAAGAAATGGGAAGACATAATAAATGGGCCTGAATGAAATAACATGAATTACCTATATCTAGTTCTCGGGATTCACACTCTTTTAGCCTATCTTGGAAGCACACAATTTGCCTTCAGGAGGTATTGTTTGAATTTAACATGCCATGTAAATGTTAATTCAGTTGTCATAGAATCATGCATCGTATTTATTTTTACAATCAAGCACTTTTTGTATGAGTGTACAAGCCAAGAGTTCAGCTGGTCAAGTGATTTCTTCTGAAATAGCTCAATAATAATTGAGATGAAGATTTGTAAAATTCCATAGGAGAATGATCACTATGAGAAATGTGGAAACATACATGCCCAATTGGCTCATATATATTATATTATGTATATTATATTCATTTATATTATATTATTATCTAGTTTTTTTAGCCTGAAACTATATAGTGCATTTTTATTATTTTTACTTCTCATTATTTATATTATTTTTGAGTTGGGGAAGATTGCATATCTTTGAAACAAAAACAAGCATGCAATCATAAATTACATATTAATGATGTGATGCACTTTTATGCATGTGTTTCTAACTTCCTTGTATTTGTATTCCTATGATGTCAAAAAATCTTTCTTTCTTTCCTTTCTGCCATTCTGATTGTATGCTTAATTCCCTTTTTACAGGCTCATGAAGAGCTCTGGCTGGAGTGTGCCCAAAAATTGACTTCTGTCATACAACAAATAATCGAATTTGCCAAGATGGTGCCTGGTTTTATGAGGTTGTCACAAGTAAGTATTTATCCAGTTTTAAAATTTTTCTCGTTCATGTTTTCTTTGCTCTTTCCAATTTGCACTCACATTTCTGTTCTTAATTTTATAACAGAATCCTATTTTTATGTTAGGTAAAAAGATATTCAACAGACATCTGTGAAAATAACTATGAACTAACTGTCTTGTCCCATCAGATGCCTTGTATACACAATTATTGATACATAATAAATACTACATTAATTCTTTTTTTAATTAGATCTCAGAGGTGTCCAATATTTAAATAATATAATTTTTTTCATAAAAATTTTACAAATTATGAATTTGCTTCCTTGTCCTGCTCACATAATTCATTTGAATAAATGTTGACCAATTAATTCATAACTGTTGCCAACCAAGATATATTTGATGTTTTTATTGTCTAAGGTTATAATATAACTTGTGTACCTATGTAATACGAATATCATATTGTAATGTATTTATTTTTAAATCACAGGATGACCAAATTGTACTGCTCAAGGCTGGAAGTTTTGAACTGGCTGTGCTTAGGATGAGCAGACACTTAGATCCCACCACAGGAAATGTGCTTCTCTATGCTGGTGATGGCAGTGGTGGAGGAACAGTTGACTCAGATGGTGGTGGAGCTATTGCACTTCCACAGGTAATTCAGAAATTAAATTAAAATCCAAAATACAATGTGTAAATAAATTTGAAAATCCCCTTTTGAACTAAAATATCTCCAGAAAAATTTAAAAATATTGATTAATTATTTTTATAAGCAACAGGTAGTTATTGAGAAATTCAATCTTCTTCACCTTTCAAATGGCACAAAAAGTTTTTCTAAAAATCAGTTTTATAAGCAACACTTCTTAGGGTCAAGCTAATGGATGCAAGGGAGTAAATTGCAGTGTTGGCTGATTGTTCCTGGCCCACATTTCAAATAATCACAACTTCATTTGAATAATCCCAAACCAGAAAGCCAGTTTAATCTTCAGTTTTTACTTGTCCATCAATACCGTGTTTCCAAAACTTAATTTCCACTATGTATTTCTGAATCCAAGATGAAAAATAAAAATGGATTCACAATTTTTTTCTGAATAAAAAAAGGTTTTTTAAAACTCAACTCCCATTAAATTTTCAAAAGTGTGACCTAAAACATTCATAGTTGTTACCGAGTGATGCTCAGTTTATCTTCATAAATCCAAGCATTTCAGTGCAGCGAGTTAGTGCAGTTTAAAATAGAATTTTTCTCCTTTGTACATTTTTTCTCTGAAATGAATTCATTAAGGCCCGTTTACACGAGGCATTTATTCCTGCGTTAATTGCACGAATGATTGCATGTGACATTATAACGCGAACTTTCATGTTCGATTGCAGGCAAAATAGAACATTTCTATTCCTGTGCAATTGTTTGTGCAATTATTGCAGTAATAAATGCCCCATGTAAACGGGCCTTTACAGAAGGTTGCAATTCCATCAAATTGAAAAGCATGTTAAAATATTTTTTTTATATTTTAAGTAATGATGCTTTCTTGGATTGTACAATGTAAATTCAGTGACTGGTCACAAAATAAATCTCTATACTAAATCCTTCTAACAGGTTAAAACTGTAAACTACAAAGCAAAATAATGAAATAATTTATTAAATAAAGGGTCCTTCCTGTTAGGCCATACATCAGTGTTCCAGATTCAAATTGTATTTTTGTGATATTGTTGTCTGCTATTCAATTACAGATACTGATGCATCTTTTGGCTTCTCTGAGAAACTTGGTATTAGTTTGATAAATATTGATTTATGCTAATTGAATCAAGCTATGCAAAATATTTTGATAGCCTTTCTCATTGCTAAAATAATTAATAAAATAATAATAACCTATTTATTTATTTTTCTCAAAAACCTGCTAACTAATGACCACTGCATTGAAAATATACCCTGATTTTGTGAATTGTAAATTTTTTCCATCTGTTCTATGTTGTTAGTTCAGCTGATATTGATGGTTCTTTGGGTTTCTAACAAGAATTTTGCACTCAACCTTACCAAAAGAATATGCATTGCCATTATAAAATATTTTGCAAAATACTAATTTAAATATTTCAAATTCTATGTATTCTTTTCTTTCAGGATGCCTTTTTCACTACAGATACAGCTGAAACTCGACTAGTTGCTGGTGTTTTTGATTTGGCACGGTCCGTAGCTGAAATGAAATTAACAGATGCTGAGCTGGCACTTTATTCTGCATGTGTACTACTTTCTCCAGGTAAGTATCGTCTGAGAAATGAGCATTACCTCACAATGAAGGGCTGATTTCTTGTGTGTATTTACTTGCTTAATTTGGGCATGGTATTCCAGTGGTTAGAGCACTGGACTACTGACCAGAGGGCCTGGGTTCGATTCTTGGTGATGCCTCTAAGCACCCTCAGCTTCACCCAAGCTGTGAACCATTTTTTGGGTCTCAGGTCATCCTGGGAAATTACAGGTGGTGCAGGGAAAGGGCTTAGTACTTGGTGAGCTCTACCCTCACCTACCAAACTGGCCTTCGGGTTGATTACTGTGATNGAGCTCTACCCTCACCTACCAAACTGGCCTTCGGGTTGATTACTGTGATTTTTAATTTGGAATTATAAGCTCTGTGCTTACTGAACTTAGAGACTCTAAGATGTCTAAAGAAGTATCAAGAAGTAAACAAATTTAAACAAATTCCACAATCACAACCATATTCTATTCAAGACTTTGGTCATAGGAGTTTATTTATTAGTGTTGAGTATATCAGATGAATAAATATATGTAATTAACTTCTTTTTCTTTTAATTTCCATAAAAAGATCGACCTGGACTTAAAGGAGTTGGTGAGATCAGCCGATTAGGTCAAGCTGTAGCAAGAGCCTTGCGCACTGAGCTGGAGAGAAATCATAGATTACCTATAAAGGGTGATGTATCAGTTTGTGATGCATTGCTTGCAAAGGTTCCTGCTCTAAGGTGAGATTTTTTGTTCAGTGACGATCACAATTCTGAAGTTTGTCATGGTGATTTTTTTAGTAGATTTTTATTTAATGAAAATTGACTTTTATTGCCAATGCATATTTTACTTAACCTCTAATCTTATAATTAATCAAACATAAAAATCTCACATAAGTGATTTTTTTGTACCTATTTAAAAATCTGTTATTTGATGATGACAGTGCATTTCTTATTTACTTCAACTGGAAAATGTGTTGACTAATTGATACATTTTAATTCCAGAGAACTGAGTATCCTTCACATGGATGCTTTGGCCAAATTCAAGCGCTCCACACCACACCTTGAGTTCCCTGCCCTGCACAAGGAACTCTTCTCTGTTGACAGCTGAACATAGGAGAGCATCAACTCAAAGAGTGGCATCACCTTATTTCCACTATCTGCCACCAACACTGAGATTCATCTCTACTGAAGAACCCCTCAGCAAAAATGTCCTCTCCTTTCCCAAAGTCCTGCCCTCTTCTTTTGTTCCAAACAGCTCATTATAAGGTTAGCATCAGAATCAAAATTATCTTGATCTCGAATTTTTGTCCAACTCCAGTTTCTACTATAGAAGAACTTCCCAAATTATGTCTGTCATCGAAAGTGATGGGAGGATATGATCCATACTCAAACTGGGTAATATGATAGCAACAAGTGTGACCAACTAGACTAAATGGAGCAGGTGAACAAGCATGGGAGGAAACATTTAATGAAGATAGCTTGGATCATAAATGTGTTAGTTTTTGATGAGTTTTTGAAGGAAGACCAGGCCATAAAATTTGGTGTGACCTTCATAGTAAGAGAAAAACTCGTCTGGTGAGGATAATCCACTGCAACTGCCAGTGGTGTACAATGATAACTTATTATTTGGCAGCTGCTTATTGTGATGGTGAACATTATGGTGTTGTGATGGTTAGAAAAAAAAGATGCTCTGTATGCTTCTTGTGATCATACACCCTCTATCTCCCCTCCCTCCTGCTCTATCTCATGCTTGTGCATAGCACACTGTGTTTGTGGGGCCATAAATATCTTTATCTCCACTTGAAGTGGCCACTTTGGTGTTCAGTAATCATGATAGAGGTGAAAATTTGGCCATTAGACTGTTCTAGGGGAAATAGTACTAACTGGCTGGTGAAAAACTTTACTGCCATACACCTTACATAGATTTCCATTATAAAGTAAAAAATACATCTTCTTCCAGGCTTATATTCATGATAATGATTCATTTTAATTGGCTTTTTATTAAGGTATCCTTTCTTCTTTTATACCTTGTAGTAAAATTCAGTACCTACTCATAGCCTTATCAGGAAATACACTCATAACACTACTAATAGCATTACAGATGACTTATGTCAAGCCTAACTCTCCAAAAAGCAATAGTCATAAGATACCTAATGCTGATTTAAGTTTCAAGCTCCTTATTAATTTAGGGCATTTATTCATTCTTGTACAAGTCCTGATAACAGGTATTTTTTGCTCGCCAATAAATAGCCTTCCTTTGTAATCTGTCTCAGACACATTTGACTCACACTCAGCTGTAATTGAGAAAATTAATTCATACTTATACTCTCTGATACTGGAAAGAAAATTGTATTTCATCAGGAGATGGTGGGGTAAAGGGAAGGGAGAAAAATCATTATGGTAAGGGGTACGTACATACATGCCTTAATTTGAAGAGAAAAGTTAATAAAAATAAAACCTTGTGTAATTAAATTTGTAGTGAAGCACCATGAATGGTTGATTTGTATGCTTGATGCGTTGAAAATGAATGTATGTTTGTGGATCAGCGTGCAGTGAAAGCTTGCATGTATGAATGTTTTTTTTCTGAATGATTTGGCATATGTCTGACTGTGCAAATTTAACAACAATGGGGCAAACAGTAATGATGAATTTAAAACATTAATCATTGTTTAAAAGCATTTTAATATCTAGAATGGTGATACAGAATTTTATAAACTTGTTGTTTGCAAAAGCTGCAAAGAGTATATATATAATATTAAATCTATAAATATATATATATAAATATATATGAAATGTTGACACATATTGTACAGCCTGTTTCAAAATACTCGTTAATAGTGAATTGGTTTTAAAGTGAGAAATGGCAGGTATGAAAAGTTTACGATGTAGATCACTACAATTGGAGATTCTTTATTTGTGTACAATAGCGCAAAGTGTGGCTGGTGAAAATGAAGCATGTTATTATTTATATTTTAGTATGAACCATTGTGAACATTTGCTAAACCTTCCCTCTTTTAAGAACTGTGCCACATGTCAAATTACATGTAATTATACATACGTAAATTTGATGGAGATCAATTTTTAATAAATCAACATTTTTTTCAACCACTGCACAAAAATATGGAATCAGTAGTGCATATGTGCTTCCTCAGAGACCAGTATTTGTGGATACATGTTTCCCTTTTTTATATGCTTTGCACCAAGTCTTTTTTTTATTACTTCTGATTCCATCATCTTTTTGTTAAATTGGTGCTTTGTTTATTGGTGCTTCACCTATGTTGGTACAGAAAAAGAATAATTTATCACATTGCTATAGCAATGTCAATAAATCTATACTGCATAGCTCTGACTAGGATATGATAAGCTAATTCTATTACTCATGACCTTCAGTAAAATTCTTGATGACCTTTCATTCTTTCTCATTGGTACTCGAGCACCATTTGGTCTAAAAATGAAAAATATAAAATTTTTAATGTTAGAATTGTTTAAAAATATCACAAAGATAGTTTTTATTTCACTTGTTCTAGCCAGTATATCTTTATTCGAGGAAAGGTCACTTTTTGACAAAGATGAGGATATTGTAGGGGGAAGGTTTGTTTGTTCATCAAACACCGTTTTTACCTGTGAATCGTTTAAATTTTACAGCTGAACTCTACAATCCATGTTGGGTTTTAGAAGTGCTTCCTAAATCTATGCCACACTTGTTAATCTCCTAAATAGCCATTGCTTCTATATAAAAATGCATCTTGTACATTGCTGTCACCAACCTTAAAGTTATAATGCCTAACTAACCTTTATTTTCTTGAAAGATTTTTGTTTAGCATGTTTTAAGTGGTATGATAAGCCATTTATTACTTTTTGTTTTTAAGATTGTTTTGTATGATATTTCTCTTTGTGGAATCCTATCCGTTCTGTATAGAATGTCCATTTAATGAAAGTACCTGTAAAGTTTCCTCCCTCACATACCCTATGACCAGAACAAGCGCTATGATCCAATTTTATAGAACATGCATTAATCTCAGTGTCTTCTTTTTGACATATTTAAAGATGAGCAAGAAGTAGTAAACAAAAGGTTGTTTGTCTGACAAACAAAAAATAATCTTTTATTGTAGTTCCAATATGATGAAATGAAAGATTGTGGACATTTTGTGAATGCATCATAATATTGCATACTTCTTATAAAAGGAGATGACTGAACACAGGTTGCCTTTGTTGACATTAGAAAGGGCAGTTTTTATGCAAAAATGAACTTTGACTGAATGTAAAATTACATACAAGGAACTGTAAAAAAAGTGTATCTAATATCAATTGTTCATCATTCTAACAGTCATCAAACTGTGGAAATGTCAGAGGAGACTAAAAGAAACAATATGCATATGGAACTTGTGAAATTGTGCATAGCTAGCTGGAAAATTCTCTTAGTGTGGCTGGCTCTGGGATGTGTTTTCCGAGGTTGCGTGGTTTCGACTTACAGACCCTTCTTCACCTTGGGGTCAAAAAAACCTTGTGGGTGGAGAGATGGCAATATATTTTTTTTTAATGTTAACCTTGCATACGCACATCACACAGTTTTGTATGCAATGGGAATGGTTTTAAATGCCACTCTCCTTGTAGCATGTCATAATGACCCACCCTCGACACCCATGCCCGAAAAGTCAGCAAAACGTTTGTGAATGTCTTTACCATAGTGCTTAGTTTCATCATTGTTATATCATACTGACTCATTTTTATTTTTATCATCATTATTATTATTATTTTGTACTTTTTACAATTGCCATAATGATGTTCAATTATTGTGACACATGACAGAGGGAAAGAGTACTAAAACAGTATGAAAATAATGGAATAGTCGCGTCCCAATGCTAAGTATATATTTTTTCCTTGATTGATTCCCATGTGTCATGCAAGTGGACAATTCTCATGCCAGGTAACTTATAGGTTGTGGGTCAGTTGGCTATTTATTACCCTTCCTCATTTATGTTGTAGTCACTGTATTGAAAACAGGCATTCTGGGACATTTCAATTAAAGTGGTATTTTGGCTAGAAATACAGAAAAGTGTTGAATTATTAGCTTGGGTCAAACCAAGCTCCATAAATGCAACCCCACATCAACTGTCTTGGCAGTGTTCATTTTTCAGGTGCTGCATTGAATGAAGTCCTTTTGAATGCCATTTGCATCCCAGTAGAAGCTATCAAAATAAGAATGAAGTACTTATGAATGTATGATGCACTTCAGTGCATCATATATTCTAAGTCAGGGGTTTTCAAAAGTTCCACATTTATGCCATCTAAATTAGGACAGCAAAGGCCTACAAACGGCCATTAAAAATATTTCACAACCGTTTGGTTGAACACCCCTCATCTGCATAATTACTACAGGAGTAGGAAAGCATTAAAGTAAATCACCTCAATGGAAAAAATTAAAGATTATACAATAACATGGATACCATTGGATCAAAAGTTATAGTGGATGTGATGTCTGGGATTTTGGCATGTCACGTGTTGAGTTCTGGCATTAAGCTGCTAAGTCAGCAACTAATAAATAATTTGCCTGGCAACATACGAAACCAATGAATGCTATATACACGTCAATTAGAAATGAATAACTGTTTACAAACCTTTCCCTCAATGGAAAAATGAGGGAAAAGGTCTCTTACCCTCTTCTAAGAGGGAAAACTTGCATATATACTAAAAAATGCAATTAAAATACATTTTGAAATGAATATGTACCCAAGAAACTTGAGAAATAAAAGAGAGTAAGTTCCAAAAAAATAGGTGAATTAAGAAACACTAAAGAATTAGATTTCTATCTCAACTTCTATCCTCCTTGTCCTCCTATATTGTCCCATTTCCTTCTCACTTTTGAACTTCCTCACTTTAGGCTCTAGCTGCGACTGTTACCTCATCACTACTCCATCCCCACTTTTGAAATTTTCTGGAGGGAGAATCTCTGCAGAGACTCTAGATTCAGTTTTCTGCATCCCAA
Organism: Calopteryx splendens; assembly: GCA_002093875.1. Taxonomy (NCBI): domain Eukaryota; kingdom Metazoa; phylum Arthropoda; class Insecta; order Odonata; family Calopterygidae; genus Calopteryx; species Calopteryx splendens. The sequence goes on along the minus strand of LYUA01000060.1, from coordinate 582,693 downwards.
CTGTAATGATATTCTCCCTCCAATTCTATGCATAATAACTTTTTTTGCTGTGGCATTTAGAGCCTTTATGTAATACCCTTGGGGCCACAACTAGGGTCTGTGTTGCCTGGATAAAAAAACAGTAACCCATGACAGATTTAAACAGGATCATAATCTAGTGAATGTTTCATGAATAAGGGAAATTTTCTCATCGACCATCGATGGAAAGCTAGAAGGGGTAAAGGAGATTAACATAGACAAGCTAAATAAAACCATTACGGAGGTAGCAAATGAACTTAACAAGTGAGTAAAACAGAGATAAATAGGTGGCCATGAATAATGATGCAATTAAGAGACTAAAATTTAAGTATCGAGTTTAAGCTTCTGTTAAGAAATAAATTGCAATGTAGAGAACGGAGAAGAGAAACACTGAAAAGGCTTACAAACTGGTGAAGAGTCACTTAGGAGAATGCAAGGATAGTAGAAAAACATGGACCAAGGGAGGCCATACTCAGATTAAGTAAGGGTACTGGCTGAAAAAATGTACACACCAATAATCCGTTAAATGTATATTCATATACATGACGTGGAGAAGGCCTTTGATAACATTGAATGGAACAAGATACTGGAAGCACTTGGGATGGGCTACGACATAAGAATAATCAGTAACCTCTACAAGAATGGAAAACGGATGGAAAATGAAGCCAATATTAATGAAGGAGTTAGACAAGGAACCTAAACCACCAGCACCATGCCACGATTCCTTACGTAGTTCGAACCACGGAGAAGATTGGTAGGATACTCCATCGATATGACGCAAACCGAAGATCCCCATCCCACACACGGCCTTCGAAGGAGTCTACTTGATAAAGTGCTGCTGTGGGAAGTCCTACATAGGACAGACAGGCAGATCAATTAAGTGCTGCCTCCAAGAACACTAGAGAGTCCTGAAAAACAAGAATTTCCGCCTTTCAGCCTTGGGGGGACAAGCCTGGGAATCAGATAAACTTGAATGAAGCTCTGATCTGAAATGAAGAGTGATCTCGAAAAAGTCATGTTACTACCCTAGGCTTATCCGAGAGGCCATTGAAATTGCGAAGCATTCTGAAAATTTCAACAGAGAAGACAGTTACCAGCTCCACAACACATGGAAACGGATATTCCAAAATCCAACCAATCAGAGAGCATCAAGCCGGGACGACGTGCCATATAAGGACGGCGAATATTGCATCGTCACTTCTACCAGAAGATGTCAACTGTAATGTTGGTGAAACAGTTGGTACAGGAAAGCAACTTACGCGTTGGAACCCGAAAGCATGCAGCCTTCACAATCGTATGTAGTAGCAGGAGAGATGCAAGAAAGGACTGCAAGCATCTCTGAACTCCATGGAATATGTTCTTCAGGAATATAATATGAAAATTAAAAATAAGAAAACTAAAACTCTATTATGCGGGAGGGAAACACTGGTGACAGATATCGCAATTAGATGAGAGAAACTAAAGCAAGTTCGCTCCACCTACCTCGGCAGCTGTATAACATGGGATTGCAGAAGTTTGACAGACATCAAGCAAAGAAAAGCTCAATTTAAGAAGGCATGACGAAGAAGATCATTTATAATATTCAAAGATCTCATCTTTGCAAATAAGAGAGCAGTATGTGAATAAGTTCCCCTGGAGCATGGAACTCTATGGATCAGAGGTATGAACCATTGGAAAAGTGGACCAGCAAAGAATAACAGCCTTTTAAGCCATGTTCTTGAGGCAAATCTAAAGATTAAATGGACAGATATTGCTAAGAACGAAGATGTAAATAGAAGCATATAGTGAGCTCTACGGCAAAGAAGAACCAGATGTATAGGTCACATCACGAGGCACAATGAATTAGTTAGAAATATAAATGAAGGGAAAATTGTAGGTAAGGTCACGCGAGGAAAACCAAGGGACAAGTGGAAGGACCCTTCAATAAGGAGTGATCATATATTTTTTATTACTTTTTTTCACAAATTTAATTATATGTTATATTGTTAGCTTAATGTATAATGAATATATGGTACAAATTTAATTTATTTGATTCCAATAGTGAGGCAGCAATTGTAAGTTAAATCATGTACAGTTCGCTTAACCACGAAGGTGTTTCCTCACATTGGAGAACGGTAAAACGTGACATGGGGCTGGATAATAGGGAAGACGAGGAACACACTCCACATTGATTTTTTTAGTGAACTCAGCAATGACTGACGAATCGTATGGAATCGCAAGCATCTCTACTTTACTCTTCGTGGAAATATGTTAATTCATGACTGATTGGCTAAATAAGCTAGGATTGATCGTCTGCAAACCTGACTGATTTGATAAATTCCCCACCTGCCTTTACTTTTACCTCAAGTTCTTCCCACGCCTCCCTTACTATTTATTCCATGTATACATTGAAAAGCAAAATACGATGTGTCATTCGAAATTGCGACCTTTTGACTGGCAGTCCAGTTCATTAACTAGGTATCTGACAACTCGTGTAGGGTTAATATTCTCACATTTTATATGTTTCTAATATTTCGTGAGAAGTGGATGATTTTTCATTGAAATATTTGATTAAATTTTGAGTCTTGATTTTCAGCGAAAACGTCTGACAATTTAAATAAATATAGTTGGTCAAAAATTACTAATTCGGGACGGTCGGTCGGTCATGGTGTAATGTAGGTGTTATTTTGGATCTTTGGCTCAACTTACCTAGTGACTGCTGTTAATTTCTGCTCGTAATGAAGCCTAGTTATTCCGGATGTTCCCATTGAAAAATAATTTCGAATCGCAATTAATTCTTTTTATGGATGTTACAGGAGGGACTCTATGTCAAAAGAGGAATTATCTGCCTCCAATTAAATATCGTTCTGAATATACGAGCTCAATCCAGGAAAGATGGTCTGTATAGGGAGGCATGCATTAATTTTCAATGGTTTCCAATACTTGTGCTCTTGGTTATATTGTGTAGGCATTAGGTAAATATATTCGTGCGCAGGAAGATAGCAAGACCTCGGTGGATATGGAGTTGACAATGACCTTTCTCAATAACAGGTTGAATAGAATTTTTTAGACATAAAGCAGTAGACACACTCGTATGCGTCTCATGCCTTGTAAACTTGGACTTAGACTCAGAACGTAAGGTGCCTTTATTTCACAAATCCTAGACAAGACGACAGTGGTGACAAGGATATATATTGCTGCTCCTGTAGATATTGCTACGCAGAAAGAAGCTTTAGTAAGTCGAAAATCACTGAAGAAGCACCATGGGTGAAAGGCACCCTGGGGAATTTCTAATTTGAAAATAATTTCTATTGAATTCATCAGATCGTCTACTTGCTATGCTGACCTCATCAAAATCTTTACCGCAAAAAAAGCTTGCAAGTTAAACCTTTGTTTTGTTGAAACCTTGAGTTATTTATTCATTCATAATAATGATAACGAGCCTCATGGCGCACCTGGTAACGTTTTTGACCGCTCTGGTGGACTTCTGGATTAACTTGGTCTAGTACAAATAATGGAAAGTCACACACAACCGGCCCTGGGTTGTGACCCCTCTAGGATGGAAGTCCGAGTGGAATTGGGAGTGCCGAACCTATTTCAGCATCAAAGAAAAAGGAAGCTCGCATGGAATGGACGGATTCCCTATGAGGGTACCTACTTGTATCCCATGCTGCCAGTGAGCATGACCGCAGGGGTTTTATGGCTAGGATGTGGTGTGAATTCATATATCCCCAACAAAATTTGCGAGACAACACCTGCTAAAAAAGGGAACACTCTGCCAACCGCGAAGTCAGAGGAGTACAACAGCGGTCAAGCCTCCTTCCCCGCATACGTTAGTTATTCCATCTCCTGACGTGGCTGCGGCATACAATGAGGTAAACCAATTGGGCGGGATTTAAGTTGAGAAGGCCGACTCTGACTTAAAACCGCTATTTATAAGGACAATCACCTTCGATGAAAGACACTTAATACGGAGAAATATGCATCTAAAGATTTCTCTGAGGGGAAAACTCTTTCCCAAATGAATGGCTTCGTAGACAGAGACATCCGACCTCTGGACGGTAAACTGATACTTGTTGATGCTGCCAAAATATTTGCGACCTTTCCTAGTGTCACTACTTGGGAGGATGAAGCAGAGATCAGGCTGAAGAAGCTAGAGGTCAAGATCACGCAGAACAGACGTCGAGAATTCAGAGTGCGAGAGCGGGTTAAGCGGCAAGGGTCGGGCTCATAACTCGCGCACTTAGGTTCCACCATTACACACTGGATAAGCACGTTCTGCTAACCATTAAGCAGCAAGATGTGGATGGAGTACGGGCATTGACAGTGGCAAAGAAAAAGCTAGTCAAGAGGCCTAAAACCAAGAGGGAAAATTCCACACTTTTCCTCCTGCCGTCCTGTCTTCCGTCCAACCCCGCATGTTGCCCAATCCCTTCCTTCAACCCTTAGGTCTAACGATACAGAAACACCATCTAAAGACATTCAAGCCATTCAACGGAGATACACCAGCTCTAACCCTCTTTAAAGGGCAATGCGACCTTCACCAAAATTATGTGGATGGACCCCTTCCAGTTACAGAAAGCGAAGTGAAAATGATTTTCTTTGACAAAGAATTTATCGGCTCTGGGAAAGGACACCCTGAATTCCTCCCTTGACTATAACCTCTTATTTGGTAGAAATTCACTTCCACCCATAAATACCTCGCCAGAATCTTCACAACATTTCTCAATGTTAGAGAACCTATAACATCTTGGATGACTAAGGGACGCACGGTTCTAATCCGTAAAAGGGAGACTACTCCAATCAGAGACACTAGGTACCGCCCTATAATAAAAAAGCCTGCTCATCTGCCTCCCATGTTTCCAGGCCAGGTTTCCTTGTCTTGAGAATCTCATTGCATTCGTTTTCTTATCATTTATTTTCAGTCCATGCCTTTCACACTGACTCTGTAGTGAACCAGTATATAAGGCATGGAACTGCAACCCCATGGCCGATTGGCTAACTAAAATTGATCGTCCAAAAATCTGACTGACTTGATAAATTTCCCTCCTACCTCTACTGCGACCTCTAGTTCTTCCCACACCTTCCTTACCATTTCCTTCATGTATATATTGAAAAGCACCGGGGATAACAGGCAACCCTGCCATAC
>LYUA01000060.1:535543-546178 GCA_002093875.1 Calopteryx splendens | reverse complement strand
TGGCCACCCTACCCTTATGTGTGAATTTCACATGCCGTTGGGCTTAATACTGGGTGCTTTACCCTCACCTACCAAACCGATCTTCGGGTTGACTACTGTGATTTGATATTGTGTTATCTAACTTACAATCCCGTATGCCTGGACTTAAGCAATCCTATTTAATATCACATTCTCTTCCTATATCCAAATTTAACGTCTCAGATTTTTATATATATACAACTCAACACTACACGAAATTTGACTAACTTTTACACACAATTTTAGAGGTACATGTAAAATGTTGACAACATTTAACTATGTAACCAAGGAAAAGGGTCTTTTTCTTTGTTATTTTTAAAATGTTGTCCATCTCCTGCTATGCTCACACTATATATTTATTATAGGTATATACGAAATACTGTCCATACCTCCCACTCAATATTAGAGGTATATATAAAAGGTTGTCCATCTCTTACTAGGCTCTTACAAAATATTAGAGGTATATATAAAAGGTTTCTCCCTACCATCTCTCCCTACATAAATACTACTTCATAGTATTTCAATTTATCACCCATCTGAATCAAGGGACTTCGTCACATTTATGTCCCATCTCTTCCAAATCTTTTAACCAGTAGGAATGGTTGTCCAGTGGGTAGAGCACTGGGCCATGACTGGGCTTCTAACAGGAGGGACCAGGTTTGATCCCAGATGATGCCCCTAGATAACCTCACCCAAGCTGAGTACTTTTCTTTGGTTTCCAGACCTTGAGAAAGAAACTGGTTCCCCTCACTCTGATGCCAAATTTGCACACTGTTTAACATAGTATTAGCTCAGCTCCCATATTAAACCAAACTTATGAGGATGCTGGGAGGAAAGAAGTCGAGCAGTTTTTTCTCAAAGAGCAGAATCTAAACGGAATTGAGGTCTTAAGAGCCACAAATTTAATTTTACCTTGATTGACGTGACACTGGGACTGGACACACAAACACCAAGTTCATGAAAAATTCATTAAGATTTTTGGAAAATAATTCACTATGATTTATTGGCTAGAATGGGCAATTCTACTTTGATGTATTCCAGCTATCAAGGTGATGCACAGCCTTATTGTGCACCAGTTTTTCATTTATTTGACAGACACATCCCCCTTATTCTCCTGACCTTACCCATTGTGACCACTTTTGTTCCCTAAAAGCAAAATTGAATTCAATGGGAAATGATTTAGCATGGTAAAGGAGATTCAATAGGTTTCACAGGATATGCTGCAGATGATGAAAAAAACCACAGTAAAAGCTTGAGTTGATAGGTGAGGTTAGAGCTCACCCAACACTAAGCCCAACCAAAATCACAGTAATCAACCTGAAGGCCAGTTTGGTAGGTGATGGTTGACCTCAATCAGTACTAAGCCCAACGGTGGTTGAAATTCATATATCTGGGCAGGGGTGCCAGATCCTTTCCCTGTGTGGCCTGTGGTTTCCCAGGATGGCCTGTTACCCAAAAATTCACAAACTTGGGTGAAGCTGAGGGTGCCCAGAGGCATCACCCAGAATCGAACCCGGGGCCCTCCAGTCAGTAGCCTAGTGCTCTACACACTGGATTACCACACCCTACTAAGCCCAATGGAATTTTAAATTCACACATCAAGGTAGGGGGGCCAGTTCCTTTCTCTTTCCCACTTATAATTTCCCAGGAATACCTGATACTTGAGAAAAACACATGGCCTCTGTGGCAGTCACAGCCTATGACAGTCAATATCCAGGGTAAATCAATCTTGAGTATCAAGAGGTGTCACTGAAATCAAACCCAGGCCCTCTGGCTATAAGCCAAGAGCTCTACCCACTGACACCCCTGCAGAAGATAAAAAGACAGGACAGGATTACTTTCAGCACTAAAATCACAATGAGGCAGAAGTCCCAGAGTGATTTTAATACTGCAGTATATTGAATCCTCATTTACAGTACACTAAGTATAGCCAAATTAATTTTAGTCATCACTGAAAGATGAACATTGATGAAGATGATGGCATTATGTGTCTAATGGAGAATTTTTACTAACCTTTTAGTAGTTTCCTTTACTTAGAAAAAGATTGTTTTTTTCAAGTGTATGGTTTTTATTGAATACATTTAGCTAACTTTTGGGTAGTACCACAGACATATCATTCATAATTACTTTTGAAGACTCGGAAATCTGGAGTTATCTATTTAACACATTCACAGCCCCTCCTTTCAACTGAATATTGTCAGGGTGCCCACAAAGTAAAGCAATTTTAAATGACATTAACATGGACCGTGCAAGGTGCATCATGGGCACCCTGTGTAAAGCTGGGTGACCACATGAGGCACGTTGAGGGCAGGGAACGTACTAATGCACAAAATCTTTTTCACCCAATTTTGTAGTCACTTCAATTTTATCAAATTATTTAGTAGCATGTAAATGAATTTTCTGCCAACAATAAATAATGGGAATTTGTCTAGCAATAAATTCAAGGAAATTGTTGTGTTTATTACCTATAACTTAAATTATCCTATATCATTGACAACTTCATAAACTGAAAGAACATCAAAAGAATTAATTGATTAATTAAAATATGTAGTACATATTGCCCTTTACAATATATTGATATTAAAATTAAATTGTGAATAATAGGGTCAATAAATGAACCTGACAAGCAATTAATGGATCTTTATTTTGCATCATTCATATATTCTTATAATGGAATATGTCAATGGCACAACTTAAGGTACATTTACAGTCGAGGATATATGAGACCCAGTGACCAGAGAAAAGCACCATGCATGCTGCCATCACAGAGTACTGATACGGGAGAGAGGCTAAGACAAAAACGTAAAAAAACTTATAAATTACAAATATGCTATCAAAATTTTACTACTTTTCACAAGAGCATACTCAAAAAAGGGATTTGAATAAACTTGCTTATCAGTATACAATTTCTTGCAAAACTTGCACACAATTTTTGACTTCACTGAAAAAGGTCAAAAAATAAATTACTTTAAACCTCCATCCAGTGATTTCCTGGTCACATTTATGGTATGTCATCCCCTTCGTTTTTCTTAATGGAATTCATTTTAGTCTGAGTGTTTCTAAAAGTATTGTTTCCTTTACTCAACAGCATACCTTTATAAAAGATACACATATTGTCCTCACGATTCATACCAGAATGTATCTAAATAAAGTTATTATGAACACATATTTAATGATGTACAATTGCATGTATATCAGGAAAACAACAGTCAAGTTGCATGAAAATCATTCCTAATTGTGAATGCATAACTATGGTGTAGTCCGTAGTCTACTGGGTTTAGTTAATCAACAATGTCTTTCAAGTCTTCCCAATTTTTAAAATAGGCAGTACCACAAAAATGTTTAAAATAATTCCTAACTGAATTATTAATTTTTGAGGCACAAGGACAGAATAAGGTCATCAACACAGATAGTTAAATATTTTGTCAACACATACAATGGTTTCATAACTTTGAATAAATGAAATCACTTTATCAAGGAAGCAGTGGTCAATAAAAATCACATTTGCAAGAGTGCTATTTTAAAATGCTTCTTAGGAATACAAAGTGGAAAATAAAAAAGAACAGCCATATAAAAATAAAATATTAATTGTGAAAAACTGAACTGTGATGTTAATGAATTAAATTGTTTCGGAATTGCATTCATTCTAATCACATTCACTTTTGAAATTGTAAAACTTCCAAAGCACCATATAGGTATGCCCAGTAAAATGACTTCATAAATATTAGATGCCTGAGGAAGCTATGCATTCAAAATTATCATACCAGCTTAGCATTTTATCCCTGTGGTGAGTTTTTATAGCAACAAACAATAACAATGCTTTTCATTTCTTAAAAGATATATTCTTGTCAGGGATGCCAAAATGCTAAATGTCATATGCATTGGCTTGGATTATATCACCTGACAACTCTGTAAGCAATTCATCCTCAAATTTTACTGCATATACCCAATATAGTCAAAAACTCCACATTTCAATTCAATGAAATTTCTTCTTTTGTTAATGACTAGAAAATACTCTTCTTCTACATTTGTTTATCCTGATTGATGGTAGGTTTTCCGCAGGGCACAGTCCTGGGCCGGGCACTTTCCAGGTTTGCGGAATAATTAGTCCCTATGCAAGGGCATGTATATACAGCATTATCTCAAGCGATGAAACAAAAGCGAGTTCACTGATACACACATCATCACTCATTCCATTGGACCAATCCTAATAGAATCTACACAACCCTCAGTCGACTAATAGCTTGAGGAGGCACTTTCCACTCAACAAGAGGACATTTCCCAATGCCAAAAAAATGCTTCCTTCAATCGAGGAATATCAGCATCTCGAAGGGGAAATACATTCCTTATCTCACATTCTATGCAAAATCATCACAGACCACTCAAGCAGAGCTTTCCTGAAGAAAGACAGTTCTCCGCGAAGTGGGAATATCCATATTTGACAACCAGAAAACAAGTTCTCATGCAGCATGAAGATTCTATATGTACACTGGAGTTTCCTGACCAGTCAACAACCTGAACATGGATGTAGGCATAGTTTTCATGTGTATCTGTAAAGGAAAAAGAAATAGAATTTAAAATTTGGAAAAGTACATGAAATGCCAAATTTCCATTATACCACAGTTCATATAAATAGGGAATCATTAAAAGGATGGGAAGTATAACAATAGGAACTATTTTTTTTACTTTTAAATCCCAATTCTGATAATAGTATGAGAAATGGAAATCGCTTAATTCTTAAGAGGTTAGCAATGTAGTGTTAAATTCTACTTCCTGAAAATTTAAGCACTTTTTCCAAGTTCACATGTACATAATATGTATCCCTTGGTATGCAGAGACTAAATACCAAAATGTTTTTAAGGTAATGGTATTCTACCAGTATGAGTAAGATACAACTCACTAATAAGTTATACGAACATATAAAAGCTATAAAAATATATAATATGGGTATACTGTAATTTACTGTACGTGGTAACTTTAATGATGAATACTTCTTTTTAGAAGAGATATACTTTCAGTATAGGTATTTTGTATAAAATAATCTAGGCATTTAATTCATATATATTTTATTAGTGGAATTTGGCCCACAGTCAACATTCTGAAATAATCCTTATTTATTATCTGTAACAGTTGGTAGTTCATCTTACATTAGACTTTTTTGTGGAGAGAGGAATTAATAAAGAGTCTATCACAAAAGGTTTTGAACCAAAATACATTTCATTACATCCAAGAATTCACTTCAGATTAGTGAATGACAAATGCTATGTTAAAATTATTCTTGAATTTTGAAGTTTGGGATTCAAACTATATGATACATCAATGAATGAATGAGAGAAGCAGAGCAAAAATCTTTACAATGTAGGTGAATCTTAATAACTATACATTTTTTTTCAATAATATATTCCATTATTAAAGTGCCTATCGTGTCTATTTATGCTGGAAAACCTTTGTTCACTCTTATGTAAATTGCTTTCGAATTGTGATTTAAATTACTTTAGTCAAAAATTATATCTGCTACGAAAGATCTCACTCTTAATCCAGAGACAGGAAGTGGAACATTTATACATCTTTGTGTTACATCCACCTTGTATCCTTGCATCTATCTCTCACAATTTATCCATAGAACATTGCACAATCACGGAGACATTGAACATTCTTGTTTCACTCCACACTTTATTTAAAACTATGAACTCATTCAAGACCCCACACTTTATTAACTTTATGTAAAGTTATGATCGATTAATCAAATAAACACTTTACTTCAATTATAGCTGCTCCAGCAATCTTCAATAGTAAATTTCTATTCTTGTTGTTCACTCTCCTTACCATTTTCAACAATTACTTTTATAGGTAGCATTAAATAACTGCACATTCACTCCCCATTATCTTGAAACTTACTCAAATTTCCTCAATTTTCCCATTAATTTGCCTTCTCCAAATTGACAAATGATATATTAACTTTCTTTCACAGATTTCTCAAGTACTTGCTGGAGTGCAAACAGATGATCCCTTCAAAACCCGAACTAGGCATAAAACTACACTGAAATCCACACATTTTATCTAGTTTCCTTCCACACCCTTTCAATACCAAACCTTACCAGTCACTTTCCCCAGTGTAGGTAGAAGACTAATTGCTCGGTAATTCATACATTCTTCCAATCATTATGGAATGATCTAAGTTTGAAAGCACAAATAAAAAAATGCAAAGATGAGTAATACACACAAACTTACCCCCACACTTCAAAAGTTTGCTTGATTTATTATCTTTACCGAATGTTTTTAGTTAAAAAAAGCTTATAGCTGTTACAACCTCATTTTCACTTATGCCAACTTCCCTGGAATAATTTTTACCATCAACTGCATTTAGTTCACTTTCATTATCTATGCCATTATTGAATAAATCCTAAAAATAATCCCTCCGACAGACTCTAACTCTACATCCATGCAGAGAGTTTCACCACTCTTATTCTTCATCACAATCATTTGCTTTCCCTCTCCTCACTTTGTCCTTTCAGCCTATTTGAAAACAACAAATTATTTCCTTCCAAAATATTCTGAATTTTTTGTTTTGTCATAAGTACTTATTCGTTTCTTACTTTGCTTTACTACTTTCAAAATTGTACAAAGAGAAAGATAGTTGAAAAGCAGACCACGATTAATAAAAATTCAATATCAGAGAGATAATTTTTGAAAAAGCAATGAATAAGGAATCATCATGGGGCATGGTCGTCCAGTGGGTAGATCAATGGACTTCTAAAGGCTGAGTTCGATTCTGGGTGATGCCTCTAGGCACCCGGCTTTACCCAAGCTGTGTGATTTTTTGGACACCAGATATTCCAGGGAAACTGCAGATGGCACGTGGAAAAGAACTGATGCCCCTACCCTGATGTGTTCATTTGACATGCCGTTGGGCTTGTGCAGCCTCATTTAACTCTATCTAACTCAGCTCAGCAAAGCATCCTTAATTCCCTATGTCTTGACAATACGAATCATGCCATCTCATGTGCATCATGAAAGCTACAATTAAATACCATTTTGTCTACAAGACCATCAAAAGTGAAGCACCAAGAATGTAAGGCCCAGGATGAATAGTCCCGCCAAACACCCTTTCGCACACCCTGATATACAAACATACCCTACCATGAAAACATTTTGGAAAAAGGGTCAAACTATGTTTTGAGGATCTTGAAATGAGTACTTATGTCGAAATCCTAATATTTTTTTTCCTTTAATGTATACGTTCCCCTACAAGCATACACTAGGAGAAATTAAAAATGTAGCAATTTTTTTCATTAAAAAATTTCACTTAATCTGAGCACAAATTTAAGACTGTGAAATAATGTTAGTGAAGGGTGACCCTCTTTTTGTACTTATTCAACAAGAATTTATTGGTCCCTCAACTGGCAGCTGTTCTATATTTTGAGGTTTGAACCACATGAATAAGTAGGAAATGAGTCTTAGATTTCACTCAACAGACTGGCAAGTAACTATACCTATGTTTGCAATGAGGAATAATATGAACATGAATCAATTGTGATCAGACTTGGGGAAGTTAATGGTAAAAGCTAACTGTTACATTATGTTTACTCAGTTAAAATAGAATTAACTTATAAATTAATCATCATGCTAATATTCATATTTTTCTTTCAGTGAAAACTTGTTTAAAATAATTGCCCATTTCTCAAAAAAGTGAAATATTGCTGATGAACAGTTACATTTGAAGTCTTCCCTTTCCTTTTTTCCTCACACTGGTACCAACCTAAATTATTCTGATGAGGATCCCTTTTAGTCTCAAAAACTAACATTTAACATACCAAAATTTTTTCTAATAAAATAATGGGTCACATTAAATATTTTACATGATTTAGCATGTTAGCACTTACTACCAAAGTCTGATTGTGATAACTGGCAGGGTGCCATCTGTAATGGAGATAATCTAACCGGGCAAGGGAATTAAGTCAGAAAACTTACCTCCCCAACAGATGTTGCCAAAAGGTTCACTATTTTTTCATGAGGAACAGCCACAACACTTTGGTTATTTATTTCTATAATTCTGTGTCCAACACGCACACCGCCCCTTTCAGCAATTCCACCACGCAACAAACTACATATCTGTAATCAGAATGTTACATATACTACATATTCTCTCAATTCTATTGTGTTTTAAATCAAATTGCTTTTATAAGAAGAAAGATGAATCTTACCACTCCATTTTGAACACTGAAACCCAATTGGTACTTAGTGTCTGGTCGTTTAATTTTTACCTCCACAACAGGTGCACATGGAACCACTGTCAACTTCACTACAGTTTGGTTTTTTGTATTCTACAAAGAAAGAAGAAAACTATGTTTGAAAGGCTTCAGTATTATTAAAATTTTATAATACAGTGCAATATAACAAGTTTTAAGGAAGATGCACAAGCTTCATACACATGAAAAGAAATTGATGGATTAAATAAAAGTGAAAAATATAACACCTCACTGGCTTCAATTCAAGATGCACGTCCATCCTATTAAGGCTTTTACAGCATTAGTACAGACTAGAATGTGTTTACATGAGTTAATTTTACAGTTTTACTGTTGTTCACAGCTCAAATCTAGAATTTTATTTTCATTTACTTTGAAAATGGATGCTAACATTACATGAATGGATTCGTTTACATTTTCAATAACACTTACTAAATACTCTTACTAAGGAAAAACAAGAGAGCACTGCGCACAGTCACTTGCATGTATTGAAATTAATACACTCTAAAGAGAATTAACATGTATTCATGGAACATTTCATTGAATTAACATAGATTAGTGATGGTAGAAATACATCATACACACCTGACAACTGGGGGATATGGTGATTAAATCTTGGTCACCTTAATGTGCATTGATCAGTTCTTACACGAGATGACTAATACAATTTTATGTGACAATGAGCACATCACATAATAATTTCTGAGTACAAGCAGGCAAGGTAACTTGCACATTCTTTGGCTCCTTCAAATTTATAATATTATAATGTTACACCAATAAATTCATGCAATACTACAAGGGCCATCCAGAAAGTCCTACCCATTTCGAAATAAACACAACACAAATCACCATTAGGTGATGTTTTTTTTATTGTACAATACTTAAATATCACTAATTTTTCAATTCCTTTTCAATAGTCCTCTCTCATCAGATTCTGCAACCACTTTGTCACACTATGTTTAACCTCATCATCTTCTGTAAAGCATTAACCTAGCAAAACTGTCACTGGGTCTGTACTTAATGGGAGATGGGCAAAAACTTCCCACTTTAAGACACCCTTACACATTAATCCATGGCTCATTGCAGTTTCTGCAATTATTCACAATAGGTATCTGCATATGATGAGGATGAAGTCAACCAAGGGGAGACCATTATGGTCCAAGAACAAGAGAGACGGGTGTTTGTGCTCTGGGTAACATGGTGAACTCAAGTTTCATCTTCTGTCACAATGTGATCCAGAAATGCATCACCTTCAAGTTTGTAATGCACAAAATGGTAGCAGAATCTGGTGGGAGAGGACTATCAAGAAGGAATTGAATTATGAGAAAATTGATCATGTGAAAAGGTGATTATGTGAAAAAATGAGTACATATATAAGCATTACACAAAATAATAAAACATCACCTTAAGATGATTTGTGCAGTTTTTATTTCAAAATGGGTTGAACATTCTGGATGACCCTCATATTTTACAGTACATATTTTCAACTCCAAATTACTTAACAGCTAGCATAAGTTTAAAAATTTTCAAAAGCCAATTTTACATCATCTTCCATGGCACTACAGCCCATGTAGGCCTCTGGCCTCCAGAACAATCTGCCTCCACTCTTTTCTATCTTCCACGACTCATCTCCATCTACTGATCCCCAGTCTTCTTAAGTCAGCTTCCACGTCATCTAGCCATTGCTTTCATGGTCTTCCTCTGTTTCTCCTCCATGCGTTGTACGTGTCCAGCCCAACGAACTCTTCCTTGTTTTATTACCGTTACAATTTCTGGTTCTCCATAGAGTTAATAGATTTAAGCATTTGTTCTTATTCTCCATATTCCTGCATTTATCACATCACCATATAGTCTTCTAAAAATCTTTCTTTCCCACCTTCTGATTATTTCTTCTTGTGATGCTGCCAGTGTCCATGTTTCAGAGGCATAAAGAACAACCGGTCTTAGCACTGTCTTACATACAATTATCTTGGTGCTTCTTGAAATATTTTTTGACCTGAGAATTGACTTGCATAATAACATTTATTACCCATGTGCAACCTGTATTGAATTTCAAGAGAAATCTGATTTTCTGCTGCTAGTATGGATCCCAGGTACCTGAAGCTCTCCACTCTTTGAAAATCTTCGTGATTAATTTTTAGGGTTGGTTCTCTAGTATTATCTTGATTACTTTTCATTTTAATTTATTCAGTTTTATCTTCATTTATTTTTAATCCAAGAGCTTCTGATGCAGTTTCAAGAGACCTAAAAATTTCTCCTAGTGAACGTTTGTTTCTCAAGACTGCCGCTATGTCATCGGAGTAGGGAACACATGGGGTTTGTCTGTTCATTATTGTTCCACCAGGATTTATTGGGAGCTGTCTCATTGCTT
>LYUA01000060.1:493267-516071 GCA_002093875.1 Calopteryx splendens | reverse complement strand
CCAGGATGACCTGGTACCCAAAAAATGGTAAACAGCTTGGGTGAAGCTGAGGGTGCCAAGAGGTGTCACCCGGGATCGAACCTGGGCTCTTTAGACAGCAGCTCAGTGCTCTTACCACTGGACTACCACCCCACTATAAATGAAGAACTGAGTTTACATAATCTAAGAGAATATATCTAATAATACAACTGAGAATACATCGTTTTTGGGCATACTAAAGCAAAAAACTACCTAATTGTAAAAAAATAAACCAGTTTTTAAAATTATAAGGTATTTAGCAAGAATTTTTCTGTTAATGAACCTCATAGAGATAGCTTTTTTTTAGTTTTGACTGGATTAGTTCATTGAAATTATTAGTTGATGTGAAAAGTACCACAGTTGCTGAAAAAAGTGAAAAGAGGTCGATTACAAAACATTGAGGCCCCATCTGTTGCAACTATTATAGAAATATACAGATTAATTAACTACATACCTATGTAAATAATTTCACCAAAGTTGTTATTGACATTTACCCAATTCTATGTAAATATAGCTGAATATAACAACTTTTCTATGAATTTCAAGGGACAATAATTTACTACATTTTAACTGCATTAAAGCATTAAAAATGTAAGCTAAATTTATTAGAAAAAGATAAAAAAATACATAGCTTTTGAGCTAAGGAGCCATGAAACTTGAATGAAGTTACAGCAGAAGCTATTAAGGACCTAAAAAAAATATGACTAGAAATAATGGTCAAATAATGCCAATTATGTAAATCTCATAGCCCACCAAGAAACAAAAAAAAATAATAAGGATTCCTTGAGTTAGATAAGGCCATGAAGAATCAAGAATAGGATTGGATTTGAATAAGAAGACCAAATGCGTGATAAACAAAAGAGGCAATTGCAGATGTCAGTCAATGGGGTCCCAAGGTTATGGAGAAAAATTAGAATAAAATGTAGAGTTTAATCTATTGATAACACAGATTTTACCACATATTTAAGAAACTATCTGCTTAGGTGAACCTCATAGGTAAGCCGATGTTAAACACATTAAATTATGAAATGGCATACAGTAAATAAAATTTAAGTTCTTAAAAATTTCTTTTTCTGCTTTTTCAAAATTTCATTTCATTTTTTTTAATGGGGCACTGTTTTTATTTTTTCTTGGCAATAGAAATATTATTTGGCCAAAATATACATGCTGTAGCTTTGGTAATGACCACACATTCCTTTATGTAATAATTCTGAAGTAGGTAAGAAGGAAATACCCAGAATATTAGGCATTAAATATACAATAAAGCCAATTAGATGACCATATACTATGAAATGAAATTTATCTAACTATGGTAATATTCGGAGGCCATGTGTACATTGAAATAAGTACATGGAAATTGTCATAACTTAATAAACAACATTTTGAAGAAGGTTAAAATATCAGGTATAATGTGAAGTAATTGACACATTGATTAAACGAAAAAACACAATTTTCAAGAGAATTTTTTTTATAAGTTTTGATGCATCAACACATTTGCTGCTGAGCTAAAAATCATTAGGTGACCCCAGAAACTGATCTTCCAATTAAATAAATACTGAAAGGGAGTGAGACTCCACTGGAACTGCTGCTCCAGGGTACAGAGGATTAGCCCGCCTTTTGGGGGGACGTAGCTGTGAATGTGTTCAGTCATTGCATGAAACTGACAGATAACAACTGACTGCTCACATTTAGTAATGAACCAGGGGAGAGTGGAGGAAGCTGAAAAGGAAGAAAATTGGGTATTGATGATCACTTGAAATCTTATCCTTACTACCTATACCTTTCTTGTCAATAATAACACTGGTTATTTTACTACCTAAATAGAAAAATGTTCACTCATTACAGTGTGTCCTTCCCTAGATTTATTTGAAAATTGCTTCTTTGCTTTAACTAAAGACAAAAAAACACCATATTTCCACCATAAAAGACATCTGCCATTTATAGAGTATCAATCATGTGTAATTTTAGTTCCTCATGACTTACAGCAATGTTTTAACCCTAGTCAAAATGTTTTTCTTTGAACGGATGGACTTATTTAATTGCTAACTGAGTAGATGACCTGAGGTATCAAAATCTGACATCTGCATCACTCAGGAAATTAGGCAAGAGAGAAGAAGAGTTGATATCACAAGCAATGATGACAATCTATTTTGTGCATGCTGCAGCAAACACTATGTTTGAGAAGGCTAGATAACTCACTTATGGGGTCACAAAATACAAGTGAGGTGGGTATTCACAATGATAGAATAAAACCAGGGGTATCAGCTTACAAACAGGAGATATTAATGCAGTAGACAAATTATATTTTTTTGTTGAACTCATACTTCTAAAACCTGCATTGACACCTTGCCAGTCAAACTTAGAGAAATATAACCCAATTCATTGCAGTTTCACTTTATAATTAGTTCCAAGATAGTAGTATTTCTAAAGTTTTAATTCTTTGAGTCATTCTGTCCGTAAAGTGGGTTTAGACCAATTTTTAACCTAGTTATGTCTGCAAAATCATTAACCATATAAAATTTTTTCTATTATTTATCACACATATATGCATTAATATGATTTAATTGAGTTAAAATTGAAAACTGACATGGAACAAATAAATTGATAACTTTGTGCATAGTCGATAGTAATAAACATTTCTGCTGATATTGGGTTCAAATGGCAAAATTAGCACATGATCCTATAAGTTATATTATTTTTGTTTTTTTTACTCAGGATCTATTGCCATCCTGAACGATTCTCATCTCTCCTTTGAGTGCCAAGTCTCTCAAGTCACACTCCCAAGTGACTCCCAAGAGTCAAGATTATCACTTTAGAAAAAGAGTACAGCTGTTCACAGATAGTGTAAGTGATAGTGAATAGTGATATTAAGTCAGATAGTGAAAGATAGTGTAGTAAGACTGCACATAGGCTGCAACTACTCAGGGACTGTTCACTGTCCCATATTTTCTTCTAAGCCATAGGATATGAGCAATATTGGGAGCATT
The DNA here is from genome assembly GCA_002093875.1 of Calopteryx splendens. Taxonomy (NCBI): domain Eukaryota; kingdom Metazoa; phylum Arthropoda; class Insecta; order Odonata; family Calopterygidae; genus Calopteryx; species Calopteryx splendens. The sequence goes on along the minus strand of LYUA01000060.1, from coordinate 513,066 downwards.
TTGAGATATTTAAATAAATAAGTGCCATTCAATACAAATTTTAAACAGTAAATGCAAGCATGGATTGAAACTAAAAGATACTACATATATCAGACACGGCATATATTGGGAGTAGCAAAAGATGCTGCTTACATATGACATAAGGTATATATGTAAAAAAATAGCGGTGGGAGCATCACAATGATAGGCCACTACCAAGAGGAGGATGATGTTTAATGATTCCATCTCACCCACTGAATCATGGGAAGAGGATGCTAGAGAGAGTATTTAAATTTGAGTTTTTTTAATGCCATAACTCAAAAAAATTATTAGAACTTATTACATAAACTGACATGCTTTATAAACAAAAGTTCAATCAGCCACACCAAATGAAATAATAAAAAGCTCTACTTAATTCACTTCATATCTTTATTTATCTATGGATTTAAAAGAGAGAGGAAAAAGTAGAATGAGAATATTTTATGCCCCTGACACAAAATACAGATATAGTATTCCACAATGTATCATCCAAATCCCTCCTGCTGATTGAAGTGCACTTGGTGTGGCATACCTTTAATTTCATAGCCTTATTATTGCAGAATTCATATTCAAGTAGGGACACCTACCTACAAACACAGTCCATGAAAAAAAAGATGCATGATGGAAAGTACAAACCACTACATTGGGTATGCTGCTCACTTTTCATCAACATGAAGAGTTTAAGAATCAAATGTTTCTGCAAAAGGGCAAATAATGATGCACATAGGACCTACTGGTCAGTACTGAAATTAATCTTTTTACTAATAGAAATTTACTTGAATGAATATTAAAATTTCAGAATAATTATCTCTAATTTGAAAATGCAATGATTCTGAGTCCATGTTAAATTTACTTAAATAATAACTATAATTTCATAGACATTAACACCAATTACAAAATGTCATGATTCTGACTGCAACAATATGATTAAGTCTTATGTGAAACATATTAAAGTACACACAAGATAAAATTATACCTCATAGCCTTAGATAAGAGTTCATAAATAATTTACGTATGTAGTTTAGGCAAGTACCATGTTCCAATTTATTCGAAAAATTATTTTTAAATATTTATACTAATTCATTTAAGTATTTATAAACCTTATTAGAGATAATTTTAATGAGAACTTCTTAGTGAAACATCAAAAGATGTAACTAGTCCATACCAATAGCATAATAACAAATTAAATCCCTTTATCCTATGCACTTGGTCCTTCCAGCTTAAGAGAGTATAAACTAATAACATGTTGTACCTTATGATAAGAATATAACAATAGTACTAAAACAAACTGCACGAAATGCTGCAACAGTAAATTTAGAAGACTTGTCTGTTGGTGTTCACACAAATGTGAAAATTTTCAGTTGAAAAATTATTCATCTAGATGGGATGGGAGAACCCAGACCGCACAAACGATTTTTCCATGGTTTAATTTCTCACATTTTTCTTAAAATCACTAACTAACATGCTAATAAATGTGGGAATATATATTTAAAAATCATGTTCAAGAGTGGATATTAATTTTTGGACTTAGTAATACACTTGAGAGCCTACCCTTTACTTAGATGTTTTTATAGCTATGAAAAATAAACCTTATAGAACAATTTTCTTTTAAATTAGCAAAGGGCTCAAGTAAATTTTAATTAAACTAAAATAAGAAGGGGTTTGATAGACAGTCAAATTTCATGAACAACCTTAAAAATATATTAGATAAATCTTAAAGATTGAGAGAATGGAAAAATACCTAGGTACTGAAAAATTGGCTATATAGTGCAAGTAAATATATTTGATAAATATGTTAACAAATAGAAATTCTGAGAAATGGACAGACGAGGTGTATTCAGAAAGTAAGTACCATATGGCAGTTAAAAGTATTTATTTTTTTGCATATTTAACCTTCATTTCCATTGAATTCTATATATGTACTGCATTTAACTTTTCATCCTAATAGTTACCCAAATTACACATTTTTTGCCAAAAGTAGACGATTGTGAGTACCTTGTTCAAGAAGATTTTTTATATCTGATTTGAGCTAGTTGTAAATGGTCTTTATTATATTGTTGCTGTTGAACTTTTGACTTGCAAGAATTCCATCAGTTAGACAAATGGAGAAAAATATCTGGGTGCCAATTCAAGGCTTACAAGAGGTTTCTCATAAAGTTTTGGCAACATAACCATGTTGACTAATGTTGGGTGGCTGATGCATTTCTCATTGTGAATGTTCTCCATTTCTTCACTAAATTAATACACTTTCCCATCCCTTTATTCCTCTAAATTTATCACTCAACTTCAAAAATTCAATGAATTTAAAATGGGTAAGTCTTCTTATTCAAAACATTTATTACAGACATATTAAAATTAGTGGGCTGATATATTGTTTTAAACATGAATAATGAAATGTACTGCTCTCAAAATTAACAAAAATCCAAAAAAAGATAACTATACTTTGTCTTTGCACGAAGGGAAGTTATTACATGTACACAACTCAAATGTTGGCAATTCCACAAACTGCACTTACTTTCTGGATGAAACTCGTATAAATAAAGCCCATTGATTTTTGCATTTATGTACATGAAAGATTATTAAAGCACTCAGGTCCAAAATTGCATTAAAATTGGGATAATAATCAATTATGGAGGCACTGCTGTTTGCTTCTCAATCTTTTCTGCTTGTGGCCTTACACAATCAACAAATTACATTATACCAATCTCAGACTATAAACTATACTATGCAACAAAATGCATAATAGATAAGAAAGGAATAATAATATCAGAATGGCTCAGCTAATGGGGAAATCTGAAATTATTTAAATCTAAAAATCTGACTAGATTATAGTATCTAATCAAGTCACATCACGAATCATGACAAGTATTTCTGGTTCCAACTAACAATCTCATAAATAATTGCTTAAAAATGCAAATTTTTCACATAAAACTGCCTTTACAAAGTACTTAATCTGATTCATCACCCTGAAATTATGAAAATATACACATTAGAAATATACAACAAAGCATATCTACACAGCAAAAACATGTACATACACACACACATTAATCAGTGGCCAATGTAAACAGGCATTGGATGACAATGTGAGGAAGGGCAGGGAACAAAAGTAATATTAACCTATTAATGAACACCAATGCCTCCCCCTTTTGGCCACCCAACATTCATAATGGCACACACACACACCTTAATCTTGGTCACAGCTTCTTCAACCATGTTTTTCTTCAATCGCTTCCTTCGCTTCTTTCCTGAAGACTCCTCCTCCACTTCAACAGACCCTAGAAACTGCAGCCTGAACACAGTGCCAGTTGCGCCAACGCCTTGCAGAGGCATCCCCCCGTGGGGAGCCACCTTGATTGGCTGCAGTTGTGGCAGGGTACCAGTCAGCTTCCCGTCAACCACCACCAAACCCCCCCCAGCGTCCCTCTCGCTCACCACCCCAATCCCACCGTCCACCACACGACCCTCTTCCCCTAACTCTCCTCCAACCCTCCTCCTCTCATCCCCACAACCACCTTCCTCATTGCCATCGTCATCATCATCGTCATCATCATCATCATCATCATCCCCACTACTCTCATCCCCATCCTCATCACCGACACCATAACCCTGGGAGCTGTGGCTGCAGTTTTGGTTGGCCTGCAAATTTGTTTGCCAAAGTTTAACTCGGCCATGTCAATAAAAGCATTTTTGTTTCACTGTTTTCTTTTTACATTATTTCCAGTGCTGTCAAAAAAGTTAAAGAGGAAAATACTGATTAACAGGCAAAAAATTATAGCACTGCTTGAAACATTGAGATTTAGGTGGAAGACTGGAAACACTACCAACTTGAGCTAACCAATTTGTTTTGATGTGCAAACAGGTATGAAGCAGTCCTTATTATGTTTCATATAAATAATTTTGCCATTTAGTGCAACAGCAAAGCTATTTCATCTGTATTTTTCCACATAAAAATGCTAATTCTGCACATTTAGAGGTAACAAACTCAGCAAAATGATAGAAAAATAAAAAAAAGTGGAGAAAAAAAATTTAGAAACAGCAGTAAAACTACCATAGATACGATAACGTCCATTCAAAAAATAAAAGCATTATACAATGGATCAACCGGTAAGCATGTCCGGCTATATAAAAGCTTCAGCAAAATAGCTCAAACTGAAAAATGTGGCACAAGAAGACCCAAATGATTGAACGCGTGGATAAGAGTGCGACAACACCTATAAATAGGAGAAGGATAAGGAAAGGAAACGATGCCAACCAAAACAGCAAACGACACTCCCAGGGATAGAGGACAGATAGGAAGAGTCAAAGAGACAGACAGAGAGAGGCTATATAGAAACACAGATGACACCCACGCACACACATACACACACATTCACACATACACACAGTGAGTAGGTGAGAGAAAAAATAAAATGCCAGACACTACCTGGGTAGGATCAAGCATCTCCCAAAAACATCAAAAAGTGTCTGCCAGATAACTCTCTCTCTCTCTCTTTCTCACCTTTATTCGTGATACTGCCTCCTCTGCCTGCATCATTCTGGTCGTTTTTGTGGGCTGCCCCTCGCATACCAGTTGAGTTGAGCCAAGATACCGGGCACGGAATAGTACCCCCTCAATGAGGACTGCAGGTTCATGGATCATCACTATGGTTCAGTGAAAGAATGGATGGGAGAAGAGGTCAAGATTAGAGAACACAGAAGAACTGCCTCTATATCTGTTTGAATATCTTAGAAGATGTAATATTAGAACCTTTATCTTTAAAGTAACCAATTATTTAATATTAAGGAAATTTAAGTTGTTTTTAATGAACTAAAATAATCATTACACTTTAGTAAAAATGAGCAGTCAGAAATACTTTTTAGTATATTTCAGTACAACTGAGTAATTATAACTCTACGTTTTTTTGAAATTATATGTACACTGAGACATTCTATCTTACTTTTCAGATGATAATAAGAAAAAAGTCTATAGCAACCAATCATGCAGTGTTACATAAATATTAACAATTGTACTATAGCACCCATTACTGGGCTGATCTATTTACATATACAAATAACCAAATATGGATGTCAAATAGGTACATGTCAGAACATTAATCACTATATATAATATAAAATGTTGATATGAAAATAGATTTTACAATTTATGCACAAGGAATAAAAAACATGATGACTAGCCACTTTATAAAACACATACTAGATGTTAACATTCCAAATACCAGAAATCTAGCATAAATATTTTGCAGCAAAATAATACATATTTGGTAAGGTGAAAAAATTATGTGCTTAAGTAGGAAAAAAGAAGGTACAAATGAAGGCAACAAAACATGCATGTATATTCTTGAAATGAATGAATAAGTATACAGTAAATCTATGGTTGTCACGTATGAAATAAAAAATAAACAAGCTTATGCACAAAGTAACATTACAAGCACGCAGGTGTACATATGATTGCGAGAACTCTACTAGGAAACAAATGGCAGGGAAACTCAAGTGTTCACTCACCAGTGAATGGGATGAGAACGGGTGGGGCACGTTGAGCAATTGGAGGATTTGATAAATGTGGGAAGAAAGACAAAGTCAATTGTACAACATTGGCACTATAGATTCCCATCAGTTATCAATAGGATAAATAGCAACTTATCACAGATACACTTCTGAAGGCAACACACAGATTTGCAGAATTTAGCCATCACACAGAAGCATTGCAAAGATACTTTCAACAACTTGACATCGAAAAACTTACTTTCAAGAAAAAATGTAGATGATAGAAAATTCAAAGTAAAGAATAGAGAAATAGAGGAGGAAAAGTCATATATAGAATAGGGAGCACTAAATATCTCAACTGAAACCATTATAGGACAGATTTTGTGTCAAAGGACTTAGGTCTTTTTTTAACTTAATAGTATCTTCATTGCTCGTACGTGAGAAATTAGTACAAGATTAATGCATCCATAACGTTGTTGAGTAATAATTATTTTCTTAATCAAGCCCTGGTTTATGGAGAAAAGACAAGAAGTTAAATTTCCAAACACAAAATAGTACTTTTCAACAGATTTTTTTCATGGTACGATGATTAGGTACTTAGGTGCAGGTACAGGTGTCTTAGCACAAATTCTTAGTACCTGATGATGCCTTTCACCCTGCCTGCTTTGGACTAGTATTAAATAGTAAATGCAATTTTATTTTAAAATATTTCTTCAACTGATAATTGCCTTTAAATATGAAGATTATGAATGAAATTAACAGTATACATGGGCGTCAAGGTATCTTGGGCATGAAAACTTGTACCTAGTTTTGCATATTAAAAAAAATATTAATTCCATCAAATTGATTTTTGAACCAAGACCTTACTATTGGTCATTTTTTGCAACAATTTTTGTACTCATTAAATTAATTTTTTACATTTGTCTTGGCATGTAATGGCCACAAGACAAGAATAAAGCTAACGAAAAGAATATGTTATAAAAATCAAACAACTCAAATGATGGTGAATGAAAGAGAGGAAGAAGAATATAACATTATAAAAGAAGAATTTTTCCCAATTAATAAATAATAAATCAGGACAGCTCAAAAACCAATGGTGAACAGTATATGACTTTTCCTTTGCAACAAACATTAAAGCAGGTCACATACTTAAGGAGAAACAGGAAATTACATTCAATGTACCATAGTGCACAAAAGGACTTATTGTTCTGGACTCAGTGATGCACAGGGGGTAAACTCAGTCAATGTTACAAGGTAGCTGATAAAGCACAATAGGAAGAGCAATGGAGGTAAAGAGGTGATTAAGCTCATTGCAGGAGTTATTTAATTGGTCATTAGTGGTGTGTTTGGTTGCCTAAGTCGACATGTCAAATTTTTTTTCTAATTTATAAATAAAAATATATAAAAATATCAGTAATGACCCCAATGTCTTTGGACGTACATGCCCACAACCTGGATAAATTGATGGAAATAACTAAGCTCTCATGTAAAAATGCATTTAAAAACATGAGCAGTTTAATATCGAGTGCCTATCACTATCAATCAGCTTAATCTTAGAACAGGAGGTGAATTAAAAGTAGGTATGCATGAAATTAGCATTGTGGATATATCAAATAAATTATGATCTGCTGAATTAAAATTGTTATAATTATGATTTTATATCAGAAATTTTTGAATTTATAAATAACTATAAAGTATTCAAATAAATTGGATCAGATAATACAACACATCATATGAGGACTAAGAAAAAGGCAATTGAAAGTTCAATTTAACTAACAATCCGTCAATGTAATGAAATACTATATTAATACTGTCACAGATATTAATTAATACAAAGCATTGGACCATTATGTAGCAATAAGAGGATGACAAAATATACACAGGAACTTAATATGCAAAGGTTAGAAATCCAATATGGTCTTAATTTTTTGGGTTAATTTCTCTAGAAACATTTCAGCATTAAATTTGACAATTGGAAATTTGGGGGAAGTTTGAAGTGGTTTTCATGATTAAAACTTTAGATTTTAATTAAAAAAAACAAAACTAATTTGGTTTACAAGGGATGAAAGAGTGATGTCTAATGTATCTTAACAAAGGTTGTTGGTCTTACTCCATTTGGAAATTCATTTAAAGGCATAACTTAAAGATTTAGAAAATGTCACTTATAATGTGCTATGACTCAATTTTATACTCAATAAAAGCAGCCTGTAAACATTATTAAAAAGTTGGGAATATTAGTGCCCAAATACTATATTCCTCATTGTGAAATTACACATATAAGTGAAAGTGACAAATAATGAATTTTCTATTCCCACACATGCACAAGGCAAAAATGTTTTAACCAAAGGATAGGTTGCCATCTAAACTAATCATGAATGTATTTAAGAAAATTCTATTTTATTATTAAGAATAATCTTGCCAACACTATGTCATTTGAGAGTAGACATTTGGTTGCGATTGTTTTTATTAAAAGTAATTAAAAATGGAAACTATTAAATTTGTTGAGTTACATTCATGATATAAAATATGCTGTCAAAAAATGTTTAGTAAATCACTACATTACATATTCATTGACAAATATTATCAATTTAGACCTTCTAAACAGGGTTAGACAATTTTTGAAGTTATATAATAATACTACATTTATCAGTTTTCAGCCAGACAGAGGCACATTAAATACCATTTTGATATAATAAAATATGAATAATATCTAATGACATCTTTTTAACTTAAAATATTTTGAAAATATTCAAGTTAAGTATAGAGAAATTACAAAAAACTCATAATTTGAAAAGGCTGATAACATTTTCTCTGTTTTAGAATCTAATCTTTTAATAAGCTCAGGAGTATAATTCACTGAAAACCATCTCATTCATTTCCAAACACAATGACCTCAATTTTGAGTACAGTGAATTGTAAAATTAAAAGAAAAAAAACATGTAACAAAGAAGTGTGGGGTCAATTCACCAAATTAAAATTTGTAAGATACCAGTGCAATGTAGTGCACAATAATCTAACTAATATTTTCAGAAAATTACACACCAAGTCTTCAACTCCGATGAAAGCATAACTTCTATGAGCCCGAGTACATGTTTTAAACTACAGATGAAAGAAAATTATATAAAAATACTGTGCTTACCTTCTTTGTTTCTCCCTTTTTTCTTACCGCCTTCTTTCTCCTGGAAAAAATGAAGGATCTATTGAAAAAGTAGATAAGATAGTTATGTATTAGGTGCATGTATAAGCAATAGAAATAAAAAGCATATGATGAAAATACAATCCTCACTAGTAACAAAAAATAAATGTGCAGTAATTATACCTGCTTAAATAAGCATTTTTGTTGAGAAAATATAAAAGTAGCTACCGATTTCAGTGCAAAATAGATATGACTTGAAAAAAATTTTCTAGCATTAATTATGATATTTCAGCATGAGTACATAATTCATTTCAGATCTGCATGAAATAATGATGAGATTATAAGGTACTCTAACAGTAATTCAATGATTGAAAACTTAGCTAATTTCTAAATTCCTCATTTCCGTTCACTCCCAAGCTAATTTGAAAGCATTGAATATTAAAATGATTCATTCCATGGCAGTGGATGTAACAGTCTCAAATAAATGTTACACAGTTTTAGTGCATTTTACAACATGAATACCATAAGCCAAGCATAAATATATACACAACTTTGTCAAAATAAGTTTCATTCCCATGAGATGCAATGCTTTGTCTTTATAAATAATACATATTATAGAATACAGTGATTTTTATAATAAAAAGTGACACTTCATCAAGTGCAGACCAAACTAAGCACAGCCAAAGAACATCATGAGAAAGCAGGAAGGATGTCATTCCAAGGCATACAGGCAACGAACAACTTACTTAAGCGAGGGAGGTCAAGGCGGTGATTTGTATCAATTTTGTCTCATGAATGAATGATAACATCCACAAAGAACAACGGGAAAGAGAGATTGAGATATCAAAAGAGTATGCAGCAACTTGGCAGTCCCATCAAAATTGGAATAAGATGCACTTCAACAGCAACAACAAAAACAAAAATTTGAAAAACAAAAATTCAACCATCAACAGGAGAGTGGGAAGATATAAGGATACACAGTCATTAGGGGTAAGGATTCAATGGATGGAGAAAAGGGGTTATTTTTTTTTTGGTTATCATGTTGTGGAATCGAGTGAATAAATGGTCCATTATTCTTATCATAAAAACCATGCAGGATGCACAAAAGAGATAGATAGATAGAGAGAAGAAGTGATGGAGGCACCTTCTTCGTTTTGGCGGTTTGAGGCGTGTCATTTTGGGGGGAGGGAGACTTATCGCCCACGGAGCACCCTTCGCCGATGGTGGGGGATGTCGCGGAGGGGGCGGTGGTGGTGGTGGAGGCGGCGGCGGTGGATGGGGTCNNNCGGCGGCGGTGGATGGGGTCGGGGCCGGGACCGGGGTGGACGGAGGGGGGGTGGGTGTAGGCTGACTGTTGTTGGCCGGCGTCGTCTGCTGTGGTGGTGGTGGTGGTGGTGGTGGAGGTGGTGGAGTTTGTTGTTGCTGCTGCTTCGTCAGCGCCGACTTTCCCGGCATCACCGTTCGTGTCTTGGGTTTTCGCCAGCCCTGCAGGAGTGGGGTTGTCGGGGGTGTTTGGTCTTGGGCATTGTTGGGAACATGGGGGTCCACGGTCTGAAGATCCCCAGAAGGGGGTAGGCCACAGACGACCAGGAGAAGGTTCGGGGACAGCCAACACTATGGGGTGACCAACAATGATGCATATCCTCAAAAGGGCAAAACTTCAAATCCCAAATGACGACGAGAGAATGAGAGATAGCAACAAAAACAACGGATAGACCCAAAAATAAGGGCAACGATAGAAAAAGACCGTGAACAGTGAAAAAATAACACTTTTGATGAGGTAAAGGGAAAGAATCACAACATTCACACATACAGACACAAGATGTTTAATAAAAAAAACATCACCCTGCGGAACAGCGGGTATGAATAGTAACAATGATATGATGAGGATGTGATAAAACATAACTAGGATGCTAATTTTTTGAGAATGATTCAATAAGAAATTGGTGCTAAAACATGTCATGCATCAAAAATGAGTGTGATTAATTTTAACACCGAGTGCCAGGTATTTAAAGTGAATATTGCTGCACCATTTTTCTATACATCATATGCTGATTCATATGTGATCCGTCAAAGACTCATTCACTCATAATTTTTACCCTTCTGCCTTATCACATATTGTAATATTAATCAAATAATATAATAATTCACAACGAAAAACATTCAATTGCTTTACCATTTTCGTTGCACGCACCAAGGAAGTTTAAAACACACAAAATTCCCGTGCGTTGAAAATTGTAAACAGAAGTTGGCATACGCATTGGAAGTATTAATGCAGAAGTATCTACAGTTCTACTATTTTCAGACGTAAATCACAACATTTTTATGGTGGTATGTTCTTCTTATCATATTTAGAAAATATAAAGCAGAAATTTTAGGCATATCACAAAAGCGGGAATTGATAAAAATTGCACTTAATTAGTATTACACAGAGCGTACACAACTCAAGACTTTGTAACCCATTTCTATCTCTAGAAAATAAACTATGATGGAATTGGAAATTGAACCATTTAGGTGCTTGGTCAGAAATCTAGAAGGCCTACATTATTTTTAAGCATATAAAAAAGTCGTCTCTGAGGATTACTAATCAAGCCAGAATAAGAATCAGCTTACATTTGCCATAAGACAAGGCTTCGGTAATCCAAAGCACACTTGGGCTAAAAAAAACTATTCACCATCTACAACAGTATCCAATGCTCAGTTTTAGCCCGCCACAGGATTTAATGACTACAATTACTTATCACGATGTAAGCTGTAAAAACTGAGAACTATGTGTATGTGAAAGGGAATGCTAGAAAAAAACAGTGGAAAACCTCATTAGCCATGAGTAAATATGAACACAGATCACAGTAAATCCAATTTTAAGTGGTAAATTAACATTCTCCGGAATTAGATCAATAGTTGAAGCAATAGAAAGACAATGCAGCTCATAGAAAATGTTCGTTACTTCATTTCATATGATTTAGAAGGCCAACAGCAGTATATTTTGGACAGCTCCTCACGCTGCTTGAATGAAATAACAAGAGTCTGTGGAAATGGAGATATTTTCATAAACCATGAAGGAGCTACTCGAGTTTTCTATATATATATGTACTGCAATATTCCATCGGAATTAGTGAACCAAACCAAAATTTACTAGATGCATAGATTTACTATATTTACCCAAACAAGAGCGCAGTCACGAGATTGGGAGAGCTAATGGAGCTCCCCATCGAGATGCAAATAGGTAAATATATTTGAATTATCGGCCAGTTTCCAGTTTTCATTATTGACGAATGGACACGGAAAAATGATAATTAAAATTAATTTTTCTGTCTGATCACTTTTAGTTCCTCATAAAAAATTCTGGCTGCACCTGTGGATACGAGACATCTAATCCCGAATACGAAAGTGGAAAATAATATACCTATAATGGATCTCTCTCACGAGAGGAAATCAACACGTCGCCCACACATCAGTGGCCTGAGCACTCGTAAATCACGACATCCATACCTTTTGGGCCAGCAAAGTGTAATCCCATGTGTGCCGCACAAATCCATAAGGAGGGGAGGGATCGATGAACGCATTTGGGGCCACGCCAAGCATTAGCGATAAGAAATTCGTCGGAAGTCGCGAGAAAGTGAAGAGCTCGTGCTCTGCTAATCCTTCGCCGACTCCTGGCTGCTGTTCTTCTCAGTTCTTCGGAGCCTCGCTCTCCCATATCACCGTCGAGGACGCCTAATTGTACAAACAAGACCACTCACGACTCCCAACTAAGCATGATTAGAATGGGGGAGGGCGACTGGACGCAAGTAGACATGGGTCAGCGTTCGAACGACGCCTCAACAAAATATAAACACCGTCGATGGGCATGTTGAGCTTACTCTTGGAGACGAGACTTGAAAATCAGGAGTGATAAGGAGTGTCCTTAATCTGGGGTAAGTATCACTTACTACCCTTCAAAATTAGGGGACAGGAGAGAAGGAAAGATTTAAAAGTTGATGGGCGCGGAGTGGATTCTTATTTTATCGGAAGACTGAAAGTTTCGTCATATATGCATGCACGAGTCTCTGAAGACGGGGTTGAGCACCCTCTATGTGAGACTATCCGTATTTATTTCTCCATATCTCGCCAACACTTTACCGCACTGTTGCTTCGAAGGGACGGGAAATTTGTAAACCTAACGGGTATCCTTGACTAAATTTGTGAGCAAGGGAGGCCGAAGATAAGTGAAAAAAACTCGAAAAACAACCAGCATATCGCTGGTGGTAAGGCACGAGTCGTTTGGTTATAATATGCCAATTCATTGATGGGTGACTATCTCTAGCTATGAGTTAGTCCAAATTTTCTACTCATTAGGTTAGGATTTGAGACGACGGCCCTAATAGAACTAACCATTACACTATAGGAAAATGGCCCACACTTAATAGTATTCAACTTGCAGTAAGTGGCAGACTTATTTATAAGACCTGATTTGCAGCAAGGTCAAACGGGAAAGCGCAGTAATAACCTGTCCAAGAATGAGGTCTTTTTTAGTCCCAGTGATGCCCAAAAGTTTAATCTCAGTGATCCAGTATCCCTCACAGCGTACACGCAATTGATAAAATTCGCTGAAAGTATTAAAATCCTTGGCTCAAGTACATTTTAAATGTTCAGTTTTATTCACTTATATCGACTGATTCCGAGCATTGTTCACCATTATCGGGCACAATGCGTGGGAACACCAGGCATAGACTGTGGCGGGTTGGGGAGCAGAAATATAGAAAAGTGGGGATAAGGGGTAGGTATGAGTCTGGTTGCGAGCTGCTGGGATGTCGGAAGGGGAGTTGAGTTGCATTGCTTTTTTGGGAACAAGGATGAATGAGGAGGTGGAGAAAACAGATATTCGTTAACAATGTGAGAATGGCATTTTTTAGTATTTCACGAGGTAAAAAAATAGCTTTTACCTTTTACGACGACTACTGGGAGCTTTTGGGAAGAAATCCCTTTTGGTTACCACATTTGAGGCGTTTGGAAAACAGGAAACATTTCTTGGTTTCCGGGTCAAGCAATTATTTATTGAATATCTTTGCACAGAATCGACTCGCGTGATAATAATATATACTATTGTCTTTAGATGTAATTTATGCACTCCAGTGCTGTTTTAAAGCGGATTTATTAATTCAGTCAAAAGTGATACGTATCTAGAAAAATCATAAACCTACGGGATTTAAAATTTATATGACCAGCAGCATCTAAAAGAAAATTTTCTAGGTCCTCCTTTAAAACATAATTTTAGAGCAACAAGTTTTATTTGTTACTTGTACATCCTTGTTACTTGTACTCACCCATTCCTACTTGTATGCCACATATAACAGGTTACAAATTAAATTTCATTTTTCTCTTAAGATTTCATACATATTCACCCCGATTGACAACCTCTATTCCTCACAAGAAATTTCCAGTCACGATATTGAATAATACTGAAGGATGATGAATGGCATGAGATGAAACAATAAGCCTCGAGATTTAATGAAATACCCATGAAATCCTGGGTATTTACTTATTGAAATCACATATTTAGAATTGAGTTCCCAGAGTTCATCCCATAAACCAACGTCTTAGCACTAAAAATACATTTGAGCAGTAAACCGCATTTCACGAATTAATATAATTTTTTAAAAGTCCAGAAACTATGGCACACATTATCTATCCTTCCCAAGAATATCTAATTCAAATGCCTAAAAATATTAAAATTGATCTACCGATGGTAAAGACCTACCTACCTACCTAAAGGTTTCCGCTAAATGGGAGGATAGAAAAGAAAGATACTTACGATTCCTTATTTTTCCTCTGCTTAAGGCGAACATGTCTTAGTCAACCTCGCCTTGGCTGGATTTCCATACATGCGACATTATTCAAATAGGTAAGGCAGTGTTTTCAGGGAACTTCCGCAAGTAGTACCGTGCACTCGCAACGCAACCACTACCTACCGAACTTCAGCGAGCGAAAGAACATGCCGTTGAGTACACTTCAACGCGCACCAGCGAATAAGAGAAATCCTTTCCGGCTATGGAGGTGGTTTCGAGGTGATATCGCAGCCATTCTCCCGGCCCCCCACCACCAAACAGACTGACGACAGGCGGGTGGCTGGTTTACTGGTCGAAAAATAAGCCGAATGAAAGATTTGCTTCTGCGCATGCGTGAACGCGGTCTAGCTTGATATAAACAGAGCAGGAAGAAGGTTAAGGACAGCGGAAAAAAGTAATGGTTTGGGCGGCGCGTGAGATAATGGCTCTTGATAATTTGTTTCTGTTGCGCTGCGATCGAAGAAGAGAGAAAAATGGCCGAGTCGAATTCGAACACCTAATCCTGACCGTATTTTTTCGCGTCCTTCCAGTCCTGAGGGGATGATTGTCTTACCAAGAAAATACCTACCAAGAACCTTGTTGGTTAAAATCCTCCGCCAACTCAAACAGCGGGTCTAATTAACTGTCGTGTCAGGCGCATGGATGGCTTGCTAATTAGTGAGCCACATCCAGAGAAAGATAACGTGCCATTGGCCAACTCCTACGACTGGACGCCTAAGTTTAATTTGCGACTTCAATATTTAGATTTTCAAGCTATATTTCAAAACAGGCACAATTGTATTACATGTCACATCCTATATTATTAAGCAAGTAATTCTTGTAAATCTTAAAAACGGACCTAAAGATTTTGTGGATAATAGTGAAGCTACCGTTTTCGGGAGTGAGAAAGTGATTTAGATAGTTTTCGAGTCGAAACTTTCGACTTCGAGAAAATGTATTGCAGCTTTGGAATTTGGATAACCATTACGTAAATGGAGGAATTCCATTGATGGGTTACTGCACTGAGCAGGATAATGAAAGTTATAATTATGCATTGGTGATCCATAGAGCGTAACTTTGCTCTTACTCGTTGACCCTTAAGGACTTTAATAATAAATTTACCAAAATAAAATGTGCGAGTACAATTGATTCAATGTTTCTTACTCTTATGCAAACAAAAATACTCCAACATTTTATCCATAATGTCTTTAGTGTTCAGATTTCAAAACATTGGTTTAGCTGCGAGTCGACCGAGCATCAATGGGATTCTAACCACGGACCCCACGGTGCGTAATGGAATCCAATCTTTTAGTCCACTACTATGTAAATTCTAAAAATAAAACTCCTGCGTATACACGCTGTTGTCTTGAAATAGAATCCAAGTAAATACCAAAAAAGTCATTAAGGTTTGAAAAGACCTGACAAAAGTTGCTTAAAAAAAAACGGTTAAGTGAAAAATACTTAAGGCAACCTGTCTCTCGTTCGTTCCTTATTTCGGAGACGAAGGAACGCTTTCAAGGAAAAACCAACGGAGGTTCTTCTCGTATAAAAAGAGCGTGAAGCGACTGGCGAAACAAAATAATAATAATCGAGAAAGGGCTGAAAACTGGCGTTGCTTTCTGGTACGAGGATCCTCGATTCTACGAGTGATGTGACTTTTGGAGTAAGGCGGAATTGACAAAATGAAAGATAAGGAGTGCTGTGGGGAGATAACGAGGAAGTGGATGGGGGATGAGGGTGAATGGATCCGCTGGCCACTAGGAGACGAGGCCGGAAGACTTCTGGGGAAGAGGATGGGGGGCGGATGAGAGTATGGGGGCGATAAGGGGATAGTGGATCAGATTGGATTGGCTTACATTAGCTGACGCTCTCCCTGTCCGCCGGGAAGGGAATGCGTGAAAATATATGTCACCAATGGCACGGGGAAAGGCGACATCTATTTCAGCGCATACGGTCGCCTTTTCCTGTTTTAACTGGTGATATTTAATTGAAATTCGAACAATTTGACACACAATCTCTGATTTTTTAGTCCTCTGGATCAACCATAATCTAAGAGGATATAGGTAAATCGTCATCGTCATAGTAGTACCACGTTTACTACGGGATTTAATTACGTCGAACCCAGGACAATTCGTTGAGAAGGTGGTGTCTTGAACCCAAGAGAACAATAGGAGTTTTGGATAGGTTGATAAGTGGCAGGGTTGCGTAGACTTCCAAATACGTTTCGAAAGCCGCGATGTCGCACCCGGCGCGTTTTCGTCCACCGGTTTGGCATATCTAACCTCGAAGTATCACGTGGAAACAATGGTCAGATCAAGAAATCATAGGAGGATCAAATATTAAGTGTGCTGGCGCTAGCGAATCTTGGCGTTGAAATTGATCATATGCCCAAATTCACTGTCACGGAGTAAGTACCTCTATGCGTTTGATAATCCCTGAATGATCCGAAATATACCGTCTTCGCTCATCTGATGACCCTTTAGGCTATATTAATTCGGATACAGTACAACTGTGTCAACTAATGGGCAATGGCATTTTATATCGAACTGAGAATCCTGGTGATGACGCTTCTCAATAAAGTTTAATCAGAAGGGACTGTGAACACAGTGATTAGTCCTATACATCATAAGCAAGCATTTCCACTATTATGTAAACAAGGGTGCGAATACCTTTTAAAAATACTCTTATCAAGCTACAAACGGAGAGAGGTTGGGGAGAACTGGCATCGTGGATCCGTCGAGCAGATAACCCAATAAGTAAACAGCTGAAGAGTATAAGGACGGGCGTCAAATTCTTGTGTCAAGACCCATGAAGAGATAAAGAGCACGTAGAAAAGTACTTGGAAGATGTAAGCGAAGCCTTATAAGGGGGACCCCTACCCCACTGCACAGAATGTTGGCGCAGTGTAGCGCCAGCATTCGTTGCCCATTAATTGTGTCGCCTCTCATTATTCAGATGATGAGGAAAAGGGTCTTTAATCGAAAAATTAACATTGGTGTGATTCACAAACAGATTTCGTTTCTTACTTAATGCTGCTTTTAACGAAAAAGTATTATATAAAGTAGCCATTTAACTTTAACTTATTCAGGGGTAAAAATTCCTAGTTGAGTCATCTCAATTGTGATATAACAACGACTGATCGCAGTTTCCAAAATATGCAGTAAATAATTTGGAAGAAATTATCAATGCTTCCCCTTAGCACCAGACCATCTGGTACTGAAATACAACTTAGTGGTATTGATTATAATATCATCCCTATCTATACTAAGCTGAGTAGTTAGATAGCATTGAAACACATTTTAAAATTCTATTTTAACATTTCAAATTATAGTCGGTCTCTCCTTCTATCGAAAATTGGCGAGAAGTAAAATTGTCAGTTTGTTTTCATACATCCTACTCAGTAAGGTTTCTTTTTACATAGGTAATATGAAAATTTTTACAAAACGATTAAACTTTTTGGTAAAAAAACCTACCTGAAGGTAGGTACTTAGTAATCTACAAAACAATCTGGGAAAAATTAACAAATCGAAAAATTATTAAATCATTAATAAGTGAAAAACCAATGCTATATAGCAGTTATACAAGTAAACCGTCTTGACGTAGCCTAATATATGGCAAAGTTGCAGATAGGACTTTGAAAACATCGCCTGTTTATCTGAAGCCAAGAAAGAGAATATTTACGCACACTGAAAGGAATAGTTCCCTGGGCTTGGTAAGATCAGGTGTTTGAAATGAGAAAAAATACTGTCATCCAGATAAAAACCACATTATGATAAAGTTGAGTTTGTTTGTTTACCAAGGACAGAAGTTGATCTACGTGCCCTACAGCAACAAGTGACAGAAATTGTTTCTCTAAGCTCGTGGTTTTAATTTTCTATGCCGACATTCATGTTATTAACGTAACAAGAGAATATTGGTCTCCAAGATACTGTGAAGTTTTCTCTACTCATTTGGTCGAAGTTCGGAAAAACTTGACTGCCTTGATAAACTTGTTTACATCGACGGGACGTTAAGATAGCCACTAGAAAGTTCCTACGAAAATTTGAACATGGCCAAATAATCTGAGAGTGAAATGGGAGATAATATCTATAAATTTTACTTACCAAATTAGCTGTTAACCCAGGGATATGTGAACCTTTTTATTACGCACATTAAAAAAAGAACCAAGTGAATAATTACTGAAATTAAATTAAAAAGCAGTAATTAACAAGAATATTTTATAAGTTCCTAATCCAAAGCCGATAGTTATGCACTACAGTCCAAGAACCTACATATCAGCAAAAGTCCAATTGGAAGGGAATATTAATGTTGACCTTTGTTTTAACGACCCTTGAAGTCAAACCTTGAGTTCCTTGAAGTAAGATATTTGTCGAAGGACATATCTAATCTTAAGGAAGATTGGCCAGGGCAGACCATTGGCCACGACAGCTGATTAACCAATTATGCAAAACTGAATTGAAAACAAGAAAAAGAAGTTACAGCCTTGTTCCTGATCCTCATCATTTTACCATTATCATGTCGAGTTTCGTGATGCACATCAATATCTCATTTGCATGTACCTACGTAGTTAAAATTGAAGTCAAGACTTAGGGATGGCCAAAATATACCGACATACCTATCAGTGTTTTAAGCTCTAATATATACCGAATTTATTTTTCAATGGTATCAGTAAATACAACTGCATATGGTAAATTTTTTCTCAATGCATTTAATAGTAAATCGCGAAGGAAAAACAAACGAATTTTACATAAAGATTTCATGGTTTCATTATTTATAATATCGATATATTTTTATTCACTCGTAAATTAGCAGAATTACTATAAGATGCTGACAATTTTAATTAGTTTCTGTTATAATGTGGACTAGTAAAGTACATTAGGTTTCGACCCCGCGCTAATACTGAAATCATTATTAGTGGTTAGGGAACATTGAAACATTTTTTTCATAAAATAACCAAAGCAATGAACCCGAAGGTTTGTTTTGTAGGTAAGGGTAGTGTCACCCAGTACTAAGCACAACGGCGTGTGAAATTCACATATCACGGTGGGAGGGGAGCCAATTCGTTTCCCTGTGCACGAAAAATCACACAGCTTGGGTGAAGCTGAAGGACCCCAGCGCCACCCGTTATCGAACACAGGCCTTTCAATCAGTAGCCTAGAGTTCTCCTCACTGGGCAACCTCATAAAAAAAAATAATTGGTAATATTTCAGGTCCTATATAACTATTTGATTTATAGATTTTTTTCACCAGTTGTTTGTGTAATGTATATGTGTGTGTGTATATATAGATATATATTATATGTATGTATGTATATATATGTGTGTATATATATATATATATATATATATATA
>LYUA01000060.1:474786-489191 GCA_002093875.1 Calopteryx splendens | reverse complement strand
CCTTCTTCGTGTGGGATGGATGTGTATAATGATGTAGCGTCTACCGTGGCCACGGTAGGATACGAGAGAAACGCGGATAAGAGAGAGCAGGGGGGATGGAGGGGACGAGAAGAGGAAGGGGAATGAATGGGGATATGTTTGTCAAACAAGACTGGTCAGACCATCTGCTTCGGCTTGCTGAAATACGTCCAATAAGCGTCGCCTTTATTAAAAAAACACAACTCCCAAACTTCATAGGAAATGGGAAGCTGCAGTAGTCACCTACTCGTATTTCCCTAGCTGCTTCTGCTTGGACAGGTGCAATTTGTACGTATAAGCTCATGATCCATATTGAATGTACGTGATACATGAATGATTCGTTTTCTCCCGATGTATGCTGTATACAATGCCCTCTCGGGTTTTGCCAGGTGTTTCGCTGCCGACGCTTCGAAGGCGAGTTCTACTATCGCCCTCAAGGGGTTGAGTGACGATGGCAAAGTTAGCCTTCGGAACGTCGGAAGCGAAACACCTGCCAAGGTTGGAAAACGGAGAGGACTTCATATGTGATACACGCCGTCCAATATTCACTAGAAAACATTACGGAGATTAATGCAATTAGGCGATAAAGTCCTTTCTTCAAGAATTTTTAGTTGCATAAATAGCTATATGAGTTTTGATCGGTTAATCACTAACCTACTTGCCTTTCATATCTTATAATAAAAATACCCGAGAGGCTTTCATTGTAAAAAAAATCACTAGAAATAGCAATAACTCAACGGCCCCTAAAAGTTTTGATGAATTACTGGTAATTCTTGTGAACGGCGGAACTTTATATCACTGCTTTTGAAATAACCTAACAAGGTAATTGCAGCAATCGTGCAAATGTTTAACACGGAAGAATTCAGTTAAGGCTTATACTGTAGCCAAATTTTCAATTTTGTACCAAAAAATGTTTCCAGATTTCGACGCGAATATTTTACTTTGAAACCCCCGTTTAAAATCCTAGGTTTCGTCTTTCGCGAAGTTGAGTGCTATCCTCCGAGATTCCTCCAACTTATTTTTTTCTTTTTAGTGTGCCTCATATAAAATCGCTTATTCTCAGTAATTTACATCATTACTCCGCAGTTGCTTAATGTTTCTCATCCTTTGATAAAGTAATGTGTGAACAAGTCCCGATCAAAAGATGACAGCGGCAATGTTTTCAATTTTACAGGAGACGAGAAAAAAGATGAAGGTTGAAAAAAGATTCATATTTTCCTGTAACTGTTGTACCAAATGCACGAATAAATCTAATTGCATGTACATTTACATTTAAAAATGTATTAGTTATCATGCATTCGTAATACTATCGGCGCGAAAATTCATTATGTAAAATTTTGTAAGATAACATCTTCCGATGGCTATATTATTATATTCTTATTTAGGGGTTGAAACAATTGACTTCGAGTACTTTTGAGTATCAAATATAGGTATACCTTCAACCACTCTAACATATATCGTTATCCAGCATTCATATTGATTTTTAAAGCAATTAACAGTTACTTCAAGAATTAAATTAACTAAATGAAAAGTCTCCCGATATATCAGTATTTTTTTACAATTGGCCATCCCTACTATGTGATATTTTGGGCTTTGATTAAGTTGGAGAAATTCTAACATAAATATGCAATTACAAGCAGTGAGAAACTCAAAAAAATATCTTACGGGTCACGAAAAATAGTTGAAAATCTCCATCTTTGGAAAAGGACATTGAAAAGAATGCCACCGGGAGCTTATTAAACAGTTGATTAAGATAGACACAACCTTGGGGAAGTACACATAAAAGTAATATTGGAGGTTCTTCATGGTATATAACTTTTATATTTGGGCAAATGTTAACTGGAGTCGAGAAAATATTTAACAAATATTCATTCATGTACACTAACAAGTTAAGAAATTGTGACTGTCAGAAATTGGACAATACAAGTGAACGAGTATTTTTCTGGTAAATTAAAAGGCAAAAGGTACTCAACTTAGCATTGTAATTGTACGTTTAAGTAATTAAGCCTTTAGATTTCCTCAACACATTACTTGATAAATTGGGCCTACTGACAAAAGTTGGGCTTATATATTCTCTGTCAGAATGAAAGAAAAGTAGCAGGGACTTTTCAACAGAAGGATTACCTAGATGGATTTCGTGAATTAATAAATTAGTTTATTCACGATCTTGGTGACTGAAAGGGGAAACAAAAGCATATAGTTCTGCAAATGGCTATATAAATGCAAGGGTGCATGGTCAACGTTGCCAGAGCTCACTTTTGTGTAATATTTCAAATGAAAATTAATTCAAAAATATTCAAGGAAAACATTATTTTGGTAACTCTTAGTGAAGAGATGGGATTAATTTTCACCATACTAGAGGCATTTTTTTTCGTCTTAGTTCTTTCGACTCCATTTCCATTTCACCTCAAAATCAAAATTACAGTTTTCTTGCACTGAAAAAATAGGAGAATGTTAGAGAAAAGTTTTAAATAAACATACGGCGATATATTGCGTCCATTTTCAAATACATATTCCTCCCGAAAGGAAAGTTCCTATGACTTTAGATTGGAATCAATAAATCTGAGGTCAGACAAAACTAATTTCTTTTCCTTACGTTACAAAGTTGCCTCATCCACAAAGCGATTGCACTACCTAATACAAAAATAGCAGGTTGCAATAGCAGGTTGAAGGAACTCTCAAACAAACCTACTGAAAGCACACCGTGTTAAAAAATGCTTAAATTGATATTCTATTTGGATTACGATTACATCAGTGTACGTTGACAACTGTGTCATACCTATGGAACAAAATTCAACTCGTGTTCAGACTGATAATTGATTTTAAATGCCGCTTTATTCCAGCAGAGTTCTGAAACAGAAATAATATAGTATTATGCACCGAAGTAAAACCTAATGGGTATCACCTTTTCTTCCATCAACTCATAATGCCGGTCCATCCAGCAGACATGTTTAGTGCCCATTAATGATAGCTTCATTTGATAAAAAACGTAATTACTTAATTAATCATATACGGGAAATGAGATACAGACGTCAAAGGCAACTGACTTTCATTAAGTGTCGGTCGATCAGCAAATGCTCTTTATCCAGTCGGACTGAAATAAGCGACGCGCGAAGCCTTATTTGTGAATCAATGAAATCAGAATATCTTTTTAAATTCCTATGGAATACATACCTGAATGCCAATTAGGCAAGTAAAGGGTTAAAGAGTTGTTTTTCAGTGAGAGGTTGGTTCTGTGAACACTTCCGCCCAAGGACAATCGGAGAACGAATGCTCAATTTCACAAATTAAAATACAAGACCCGGGTAATATTAAATTAGAAGTGTAAAACTACAGGCAATTTTTTCATACCAGATGTGGTTCACGCTCTATAGAATTAATGGGACATGTAATGCAACAAAGTAATGCGTTAAAGTCAGTAGTATCACTTCTAACAAGTATTTAAACTGACGACTGAGATTTTCCTCATGGGTATAATTCAATAAAAGGACATTAAAGCACAACATCCCTGTCTGTGGACGGATTCTAAGCAAAGAATATGAGAGTTGGTCGGTGACATCAAGATTTTTCCTATTGTCAACCTATTTATCAGAAGAACCAATTCGGGAGCTTGAAAGCAAAAACTATTACCGACAGGCGTTAAATTCTTTGAAAATGTATATTTGACTTTTCAGCATCGACTCTTTCGTCGAAATTTAGAAAAAAATAATAATAGTCGCCTCAGGGAATTTGGATTTCCCATTTGGTAATCTCGGCGATGCTCCAGGGAAGATTACGATGCAAGCGGATATTATGTAATCCACGGCAGATCCAGCTTGAGGAGCAATAGGGGCGCACTTTCGTTTCCTTATCAGCATACTTAATCTCTAGTGAGGTTACCGTGCACATTCACGAAGGTCCATAATTATCACATGTGGAGAAAATGAAGGAATTTCTTCAAATTATGTACCATTTAGCCTCCGAAATGTACCCGAGTGAGAAAAACCCTCATAATTGTACACAGAGTGAACTGATCATTTAACAAAAACTAGTTTATTTGGACGTTTTAGAGATCGATGGGGGAGGAGGGATTATATACACATGAAACCAATCCTTGAAAAATAAATTTAATATCACTAAATATTAATAACTCCTCAAGGAAGTCATAATACCAGAATCAAAAAAAAACCCCATCCTTAGTAAATATACTTTCGGCCAATGGAAAAAATAATAATAAAAGTTTTACAAAAAAAATGAAAAAGTCATTTATCGACACAAATAATATGAATACATTAATATATCTGACTTCCCCCCGTCACGTCCAGTTTTGTTTCCATTTCACATTACCGTATTTATTTAGAAGCCGATGGACGATTTTAAACTCGTCAAAAAAATGAACATTAACTAGATAATCATAAAAAAACTGATGGTAAACAAGGCCCAGATTTGATGCCGATACACTTAACAGGAAGGAAAATTTCCCTTTCTTTTGTCCCTCCTATGATTTTACCGTCCACCGATAATATTCTTCAGAAGGAGCACCGGGCGTAAAGAGGTTCACTCATCCTGAGAAAGTTTCGCCAGTCGGGGAGCATCGTTACATAAGAATGGACACAGAAATGGGTGAGCGTCAGACTTCGGCAGATATCGGTTGAAGAGATCAACAGGTGGATTGGGAACGGAGTCTTTGTGGCTGCCCACGAGAGAGAAGACAGGCCATCAATTGGTAACCATCAGAGAAGTCAAAGCGAGGGCGAGGGACCATTTGCTTGAAAGCCACCCTCGCCTTTGATCCGCCGAACCTCTCAAAAGACACATTTCAACGACAAGTTTCAAACCGTGAAACTTCGGTTTCGGACGGAATCGATCGAATTCAGCAAAAACACGCACCTTTGCAAATTCTCAATTACCTGCAGCTGATTTCAACAGAAAGATCTCAGCCCGGATTTAGTTAAATAATCGACTTCGTTAGCTCACCAATACCTAACAGCATTCTGCATCTTTCGTAGTTACCGGAACGCATCCAGAGATGCATGTATAACACATTGGGAAATAGGGTGCACGTTAAAGTTTCTTATTCTCATTAAAAAAATTTAAAAAATGAGTAATTACTTCGCCATTGGATATATTCGAGGCGGAGTGAAATTATGTTCCCCGCGGGCTGGTTAGTACACTTAAGAACAGAATTATGTTTAATGGGGGGCTCAGACGGGATGGATAATTTCTTAATTTTTTCTTACAATTTTAAAAGTACATACTACACAAGTTTTAACAATTGGATCAACGTCAAATAATAGAAAGCCTTTTCATCCAAGTGAAAAAAATACTTCAAGGTACGAACAGAGCTTTAATAACGCGGTGCAATCACCTGATATTTGATTCCCCATCAAATAAAAAAATCTTTTGGTTTAAAACCACGTTTGGCTGAAAAATGTCGCAAATGAAAAGTTATGACGATATTAATTCAGCAGCAATTGCAATTTAATTTAAAAAAAATAATAGTTTATTGAGATTTACCATTCCTAAATGCCTATGGAGTATTACCTCCCGAGCCCATAAAATTGGGAATTCCAATTACAAATCCCCTGCACCGCCCTAGATTACTAACCCCAACCGTTTGCATCCTCCGTTATGCAGAATAATGTGAAAGTCACTTCAGGTACGTTAAAATTGCAGAAAGCATTACAGTTAGATCTGAAATACATTAGCTACAATTTCTAAATCAACACAGCAACCCATCCTAAAGGGAAAAAATATAAGTGAATGTGAACATAATTAAATTAAATTGAATGCAGCCACGGAGGTTATAATTCACACGAGGTTTTCTCTGAGAAATCGTCAGGCCAATACAAAAGGAAATTTTAGTGATTGGTGTTACAGTGGAGATGTTTCAAGAGATAATTAATTCTAGACTCTGGCTCAAAGGATTTACAAAGCTTTTGACTGTGAATAGGAAACACAACAAAGTTTGCGGGATATGAACTTCTGCTATCATCTGACAGCCTAGGTCACAGCGCGAAGGGTACGACTAAACTTCGCCTAAACTAAAACAAACGCGAACTTACACAGAGAATCATTCTATACAAGTCTACGGGAGAAGTTTAATAGAGATCTCCGCTATAAACGAGAAAGAAACACGTCTACGCCTCTCGTTATCGTCCCCTCTCCCTCTAACAGGAATTTTCCTTCCTTCCGTGGGCGAGGGTTCTCAGTGCCACTCTTTCTACGCCCGGCGCTGCCCGCACTAGCACGAACTCACCAGCAGGGGACTCACTTTTTCGTCAAAGAAACCGTGGTCGTCGGTGCGTTGCTGGCCAAGGAGCCTGTCCGTCTCCAGATCCGTGTCCGCTTCTTCTGAAACCACAAAAGGAGAAAAGGATTTAGCCCATGAAACAAAGAAAATAGGCCGCGAGAAGCATCACTTTTTTAATTGGCATTACGACACTTATTATAGGAGATATTTGACCACCATTAACTAAGTACTAAATGTTTTTGTCGTCATCCTAAGCTACAAGTTGAAAAATAAACATTCGACGTCGTCCAACAGCCCGATGAAAGCACTGGACGCGCGAATAACAGGTTAGCGTATAGATTTTCCAGGCATCATAATGACATTACGATACGTTTAGAAAAGTGGAGTGGAAGTTGGAAAAAAACAGGAGAATCGTCTCCGAAAATACCACTTAGCTACCTGATATCATCAGATGTGCCCGTCTATAAACAATAAACTAGTAAATAAGCATTGTATATCTAATAATTGTATGCATTCACGCCGTTACCATTCGGGGTAAACGTAATAAAAAGTATTTGAGTAAAGTCTTTAAATATTGCGTCGCATTTTGGAGAAGAAATACTAGACCAACAAGCTAAACAGGTAACATAAGTACCAAAAAATTGTGATGAGATAAAAATACTACACGTAATAGGATGTTTGAAATATATAACACGGATATTGTTTTCATTCTAGAGAGAAGATTAGACTGTCAATTTTTTATTTCCATGATATGAAATTTTCCATTGGCAAGAGAGGGGGTTGAAGAATGGACTACGCAGTGTTACCGAAATTGGACTATAATAATCGACAGCCATATTCATCACGAGCATAAAACAACTTCCTACTAAGAAGGGCGTCCCATTTCTTAAATTACCACTCAACTACTAATTATTTGTAAATTGAGGAGCGTTCAGAAATGTTTCGAGGGCTAAGATTATTTGTAACCGCAAAACCAAAACTCAAGATATTTTCTTTCCCAGCCCATTCCTAGCCCTTTCTTAGCCCATTCCCGCAGTGGGGCCCAAACCTTAAGATTTTGGAGGCGGGAGCGTTACCTTGAGGATTCATCGGGCCTAAACCTTGGTCCTTAATCGATTAAAATTCACGCCAAAGAAAACCACCCGAAGTGTAATACCAAGAAAAACATTTATCACTTGTGAAAAGAGACTCATCTACTCTTGGCATCTCCCTCTATCTCCTGGTTCCTATCGCCACTAAGCAATTTTTATAGTAGGTAATTTAGTGAATATGGAAATATCGTTTAATATGTGTGCGTTCACTGGCTAAGGAGGAGGTAGCGGAGTGAATTCCTGCTTCATACAAGGACGGTTCAGAACTATATGGGATGTCTGAATTTTTAGAGCAAGAATCATGGGTGAGCAGAAAAAACGATTACTATCAGTACAAGCACGACGAACACAATGAATAAAATACGGTTCACGCAAGAAGTTCAAACCAAGTCTAAGTTGAGAAACAGGTTTATGCACAAAATAAGGTAATATACGCGACTTTGGCAAGAAGTAATGGAAATTAATCACCACGATTTCTAAACTTGGAACGAAAACATACCTTCATCTACCGACTACAGGGTCTAAATTTTCCCTATTCAGAGTTTTCAATGCCAAAATTACAAACATTCATCAAAAAGCCCTTAGATGAAGAGCGAGAAGCAACTCCACTAAGGAAAAAAAAATCAGCAGGTGTGCCATTCACAGCGGAGGTGAATCAATGAGAGGATTTCGATTGATAACCGAATTTGCGGGAAAGTTTCATCCGGGTGGGAAAAATGACACGAGTAAAGACGCACACTCCGGGGCAAGAGGTTGGAAGGGAGAGAAAGATAAACTCCAATGAAAGCTTTTCCTCGTCGGCGGGGCGCAAAGTACGGCTACGACCCGGGGCACACTCGGGGGAAGATGTGACGGCTGAATCCACCGAGGGGGTGAGAGTGAGGGGGGGGGGGGTTGCGGCGTNGGGGGGGGGGGGGGGGGGGGGGTTGCGGCGTGTGAAAGTTTTGGAGGTTGAACTGGATGTCCTCCCCCCACTCTTCTTTTACTGGGGGCGAGGGGGGGGGGAAGAGGAGGAGGAGAATTCGGCGGATGGAACTGACAGCACGAGCAGGGGAAGGAGGAGGGATGTCGTCTCTTCCGAGTACAAGAGGGGGGGGCGATAGATAGGGGAGCATCCCCTTCCACTTTAGCTTCATAGAGAAGACCGAGGAGCCAAGTAGCGGCACGCGCCAAGCGACAACTTGTGGTTCACTGTTTGCACAAAACACACCTTACTCCATACGACAGAGCGAAAACCTCTTAAGATTTTCCACGAGAAAACAAAACTACCATGGGATAATGGGACTTGGGATATTCATAATATGGTAAACTAACCCAAAAAACTCGCGACCACAGCGAAAGAATGATTACAAACCGAAACTGTTAGCAAGTATGTACTACTTGCAATGTATCTCTAGCAGTAATATGTAAGTAAAACACATCTAATGAATCTTATAATGGCCAGTTTATTTATTTATTCTTACATATCACTTTGCCTATAGTTATCTTCTATTTCCATAAAAGAGTAACAAGGAATTACCTTTACGCTTTATCTAGTATGGTTGGTGTCTCACTATCCTCCGATAAAATATTCCGTGTGGAAAGCGGTCAGACAAAATGTTAAAATTTGATGAGGCGGATGGCCGTTTCTCTCAATAAACAGTAGATAATATTTGCTTATTTGAATTGAAATAAAGGAATCTGCTTTAAGGAAAACCATGGAAATTTTAAAAACAATTGAACAAACCCAAAACGAGAAACCTTTATAATTCATCTAGGCATTTGATAACAAAGTAACCGATTGATTTCCCGGACGAGAATATATGCATTTTAATAGGTAACTATGCAAAATTTCATTCGCACAATGCTTTACAGGTTTTATCCAAGATTTTTATTAAGAATTCATACATAATAGTTTTAAAATGCACCACATTGATTTATAACTGAACTGATACTGCCGACATATTAATGAAATAATTAAATAGACAACACCTAGAAATAGTCAATATTTAATATAATAGTGAGGAAATGAAGATAGACACGGGTTCTACATGCCATCGATAATGATTATCAAAAATTTTAATATTGAATGTATGAGTTCTAGAAGCTAAAGATTCTTACGAAAGCCTTACGTACACTTCTGGTGCGGCATTACTTCTTTCAGATCCCGATAAGTTTTATGGTCTTTCCGGTGCAAAAAAAACAGAATATTTAATAACCATATCCGATTATAGGATATGATTAAATTTGCAATGGTTTACTATGATATCCATGAACCTTGAGATCATACAAGTAAAGAATGAAAGAATGAATGCAAGGCGAACAATTCTCCATTGAGAGCGTGGAAATATAAGCTGTGTTTTATGGGGAAATATAAGGAGAATTAAAAAATTAATATTGATAGAAAATTTAAAAGAGCAACATTTGTACACACAATAAAAAACTAGGGTAAGACATGTCCACGTAAGAAACTTTTACATATCCTGTAGCCTACACAAATCGAACAAGTTATAAGAAATTACGAGGGCGCAATTCAGACGTAAGGAAGGATGTTCAAACAGCCATTCTCCCTATTACACACTTTTCAATCAAAAGTGAAGTAGTGACAATATTTTTTTACCATTACGTAATCTGTGCTCTCTTTCTTTTCCGAATTTGCTTTTATTCCTTTACCGGACGGCTACTATCAGCCTAGTAGGTACTGAATACCACGATATGTAGCACATTTCTTAGCCAGGTATTCTTTCAATTATTGACCGATGGAATATTGATTTTAATCGTACGCGATCATTCCGATTCATGAAAAACAGTCAGTTTAGATCGATTATAGTTTATCGTATCGTTTAAAAACAAAAAATAAGATTAATTATTACAGGATAAAGGAGATTGAGCGCATAATAAACTATTTGGGCTTAAGCAAATAAATAAGGAATTCTACTGAGTATAAATCAGGCGTGTACAGTTAACGTGACAATAAAAAACTGGAAGAATGTGACACTCAATTTCAGCATGTTATTTAGTTTTCAACAAAATTGCATTATAGGTATTTTCTGGAGTGGATTCATGCATGGAAATAGTATCAGATTTTTTTATCCTACGAAGATATGAATGAAATTTTTCGATCCAAACTGTCGAACGGTCGAAATGCCGATGGATACACACAAATATTAAATGTCACAAGAGGAAGAGGCAATTCGATATTAAACGAAGAGAGAAGTTTCAGGCGTGATGTGGTGGAATTTTATCATTTTGAATATAAAAGACGTGCAAATTTTCCACAAATAAAATTTTTGTTTTATTACTACCCGGGTTTCAATGTTACACAATCACCTGATGATGATGTTGTAACATTGAAACCAGGGTAGTAATAAAAAAAATTTTAATTGTGGAAAATTTGCACGTCTTTTATATTCATTCGATATTAAATACAAATAAGTGACACTTATACAGGAAATGAAGTAGTGGCTTATTAAACATAATACGCAGATCAATTTTTAGCGCTGATGGAGAAATTTGAGATTTTACTACCAATAAATGAGCAACCCTACCTGGTGAGTGAAATAACAGCGATAATTGAATAAATTACATCGAATTCCTACAAAAGTGAAAGTCCAGTACACGAATATTATTTTAACAATCATTCAACAATAAGATTTTCAGCTCTTCCTATATAGATCCCTTTCGCATACAACATGCAATGTTAAGACATATGACTATGTGGCACTGAAAAGTTATCAGTTCCAGAAAAACATTTGTATTAAGATGATAGATAATATGGAGACCGAGGCGACCTTTTCGGCCGTACGATAAGTTCAAGGAAACCCTTCACAAATCCATTCAAATAACGGCTAGATACGAGGTACGTTTATAGAGAGATTGTTTGCATATGGCAGACGTGCCATAATATGAAAGCCTATGCCACACTGTATACTAAACATACATTTTCCCTTTAGAGGGAAATTTTTTCCCCATTCCCTAGCCAACAGCCAACATTTCATCTGGGAGCCTTTTGATCAAATTGGTATCAAAATAACTTTAGTTGCAGATACGAGTGATAAATTTTATGAGATCTTTAAAATATTTCAACTCTAAAAATTAAAAAAAACTAAACTAAACACTTCCACTGGGTAAACATCTATCCTAATACCATCTAGAGCCGAATGAGACGGGAAGTTGAGCAGGCAGCATCTCACAATTCAATAACTGAATTGGCTAAGGAGACATTTTTGTCAGTCGCACAACATAAGTGTTAAGGTGCCCTATATCATCCCAGTAATGTAATAATAAATTTAGAGTACCTCAAGGGCCAAGCCGCTATCGTCAATGTGTCATGAATGGCCAAGAGGGATTGCATACGGGAATATTACAAGAGGGAACCATGCCATAAGGATTCCGCGCCCAGTGAACACGTTTTGCATAGGATTCAAAGTCTGTCCAGTAATTTCAAGAAGAATGAATCCAGCATGACTATTTAATAAAAAAATGCAAAGCCGAGACTCTCAATTCTCAGATAGAATAAAAATCGTGCAAACTGTGATTCGGTTAATAATGCTCACGCGCCTTAGGACCACTTTCAAGTAAAAAAAAGTAGGCGTGGAATGCGACGTTGGGAAAGAACAAAAGTACATGGGAGTGTAAATAAAATTATGAAGATATTCAGCTACAAGAATGTTGGCTAACTTTAAAAGAAAAGCAAGAATTAAAAGTCACAAATATTACTTTACCACATTAATAATAAACATTACTGCGGGATCAAACGCAAGAAAAAGTATTCGAAAGATCATCGTCGTCGATAGCTTCCATTACGCGGCGCTGCTACGAGTGCTCCATCACACCCTCTTAAAGGTGAGAGCCAAAGCAGAGGTAAGGACGGACATTGCTGGTCATTCGGAGTGGAGGTATGGCTTATTTGAGCAAAAAGGTAACCCTCTCTCTCCCTTACCCAGCACCAAAAGGAGCTCTTTCCTTGCACTCTGCGCCGAAGACTTCCTCCGGAGATGACGCCGGTTGCACCTGATCATACACGCACTCCAGGGGTACTTCGAGAGGTGGCGAAAGTGCATGCACGCAACGGCGCACACTGACACACGCGGCGCTCCCCGATGGAAAAAATATTACACACCACGAGAACACACTACTCCAGAATTCCGTTTCCTTCCGAAGTTTCCGAGAGACAGTCAGCGACACGTCAACGCTGTCGGGGGGATCGGGTGGGGAGATTTTGGAGCCGACGAGGGAACAAGATTGGACGGGAATGAGGTCCCAAAAGAAGAGTGATAGGAGGCAGGGGAGAGAGAGAGAACCACAGATAACGTCGAATCAGTGGCACGAGGAAGACGAGTTTCCCTCAAGATCGAGGCTGTTTGACGACGGATATGAGAGGAGGGGTGGAGGAGGAGTGGCTTGTAAACCCCGCGAATCACTTGGACGAAAACGTCGCTACACAACTCACCACTCCTCGGGAAGACAAAGGGCACGGGGTGGGGGAGATCTGAGGATCGGGCGGGGGCAGGGAATATGGGAGGAGGAGGAGAGAAACGGAAAGAAAGAGAAAGAGAGAGAGAAAAGGGGATAACGACGCCCACAGCTGGTCCACACTCAGGCGCCTGCCTCAGGGGTCAGCCCTCGCGCGAGTAAGAGCGGAGGCTCGCACGAGGAGGAAGAAGGCACTGGGGAAGGAGGGGGGGCGCAGGGGAAGGGCCTCTCAGAAAAAAGGGGGTGTGGCGAGGCTGCAGAAGGCAGCAAAGGGGGTTGGGGGAGATAGGTGGGGGGGGGCGAAGGGGAGGAAAGGAGGGCTCACGAGGCGTCGTCAGAGGTTTTCGAGGATACGGAAGAGAAGGGGAGGAAGTGGAAGGAGGTGGCGGCTCGCACACAGACACACTCTTGCACGACCCCTAGGAACCCTGCAGGGCCCCTGGCAGAGCGGACAGCGACAGGGGCGAGGAGGTAGAAGGAGAGGAGAGGGAAACGCGGGAAAGGAAGAGGAGGAGAGACGGGGCGAAAAAGAGGAACGACATCGGAGACAGCGGTGGAAATGGCGAGGGCGGCGCGCGACCGACTTGCTCTTCTCCCCACCTGAGGCCCTGGGGCACGGGGATGGCGTGCGAGAGAGCCAGGGGTCTTAGAGAGTCGGGGGTGGGAGGGGAGGGAGATGATGGAAGAACCTAGACCCACTCCCTCCTATCCTTTAGGGGCACGGGAGTAGATGGATGGATGGAGGGAGAAGGAAGAGGGGCTATGAAGGGGGGTTGGAGGGGGACTAGGGGTCGCGAGGGACAAATGGACGGGTAAGGAGCCGGAGAGACCACTGCAAGATTTTTTTTCTACATCTAGAGGGTAATTCGCTCCTCCATTTAAACACATATATATTCTTCACGTATTTCTCGGTATTTCCCCTAGGTGCATATTTTTTCCGGGCACAGCGTTCCTCGTGCAAAAAGAATGTCGCGAGGGGGAGAACGAGGAACTGTGTGTGTGTGGAGAGAGGAAACATAAATTAAAAATTTAATGAGAAGTCGTCGGTAGGAGGGGGAGGGGAGGAAGTGAATATGGGAGGGAAGAGAAAAGGGAAGGTCATGGGGTGGGGAAGGGTGGGGGAAGGGTCAGGGATGAAGGGGAACGTGGAATAGGGATGGGTAGGGGAAGGAAGGTAAAAGGGTTAGAGGGGTTGCTGGCAGCAACTGACCTCGATTTTTTCATTAGCGAGATATTTCTGTACTTCCCCGCCTGCCCACTCGGCCCGCCACCCCTCCCACCTACTCACACAAGAGGCCTCGAATAATAATAAAAAGGAGGGTATTATTATTTTTTCATTTAGATCCTTTCCGCGCGTTTTAAAAAGGGATATTTTATACCCGCGCCCTGTATACGTTCTGACTGTTCGCGCAAACTTTTCGTGCTCTTTGGGAGGGAGAAGTTCCCGGGGAACGCACGGGGAGGGAGAGAAGCGGGACTTTTTTTTTACATGCGAATCCTTATTCACACCAGAGCATTAATAATCGATGGTGGTCAGCGCCAGGGGTTCAGGGTTGCAAGGGTTGGGCTGCGAGCGGGCTTGAGGGCACGGGTGGAGGGATGATGCGGCG
>LYUA01000060.1:362926-376459 GCA_002093875.1 Calopteryx splendens | reverse complement strand
GAGAGGGGTGAGGTGAGATGGTGGAGGAGTGGGAAAGGACCCTTTCGACGACCGGTGCGGGACGAGGAGACGCGGATGGAGCATAAAAATAACCGATAAAGAAGCACGGGGGAAGTGGACGGGAGGGGGGGTAGGAGGGACGGAGTACTGTGAGGTTCCCTCAAAGCAGGAACACTAGCCCAGGGACAGCAGATACGGTGGTGGTAGCAGTGGCACGGCCACATCTTGTATCATTGGGGAGAGGGAAGAGGTTTTAGAAGCGTCAGCGAAAAACCTGGAGAATGAACGTACTCGAAGCAATGACATGAATTGGAAAATTTTATGGTAGATTTAGGAGTTTCTTCACGTTTAAGGCTACGCTCTTTAACTACCACAAGCCTTGGAACGAAGAGGTAGTCACGTGAATGCTCAGTAAAGAATTTTCAAGAAATTTATGGCGTGATTCTTGGGTGTTTAAAAAAATAATAAGTACACAATATGGGCCACCCCGATTGAGAAAATTTATAAACATTAAAATGAAACACTTTTTGAGCTATTAGTGAATTGTTTTTTTCCAATTAGCAGGAAGTTCATTAAAATATTTAAATTAACTGACAAATCTTTGATCGGATCGGTAATTTGGAAAAGATATTATAAATCAAAATCTTATCGTAACATCATTTAGATATCATTGTGTAAAAAAACATCGGATACAACGGCCAAGAAGCCAGCAACCAAGAAGCTCATATTCACAAAAAGCAGGCAAATCCGCTTTCATGCCCATTTCGACTAGTATTACATATTTTTATAGCCTCAATTACGCTTAGTAATAAGGGCGAAGATAAAATTATATTATTCAAGGTGATCGTAAGAATAAAAAATGTTTGAGGTTGGTTTTTGACTATGGAACAACATTGGTACACCCAATAGCCTTAAATGAGAAAATCATGCTTCACTTTCAATCTTAGAGAACGTTAATGATACCAAGCCCTTCCCAATGTCATTATTTATATTATGTTATTTATATTTATATCACGTTATATTAGTTGTAGGCGCCCAATTATATTTTTATGTAAAAAGAAAATAATTGCACCAATATTTGAGTTATATTTTTACCATGTGGTCATATACATTCCAATTATAATGCAAAAATCAGAAAAAAAATTCTGTTCTGTATTACGAATGCCCAAGAACGATTTCGTGATTCAAAATAGTGTCGATTTTAACAATACTGAACAGCGATATAGGGTACTTTTTCTATCAACAAATCATCAATGGAAGTATGCGTTATGAAGACAAAATTGAGATTTAAGTAATGTTTAAGAGCTCAACCAATACTATGACAAACGGCGTGTGAAATTAGCACATCAAGGTAGGAGGGCCACTTCCTTTCCGTGTCACCTTAGATTTCCCACGAAGATTTGGTACCCGAAAAATCACAAAGCTTGGGAAAAGCTGAGGGTGCCCAAAGGCATCACCCGGATTCGACCCCGGGCCTTCCGGTTGAAAGGCCGGTTCCAATTATATTCATACTCCACACTCATTCTGTAAAACATTAAAACATACGCGAATGAAAAAAATAGTAGAAATCTTTTACACCACAGTTCAGGTTTTCTGAGATTGGTTACCGATGAAAATTTAGATTGCGAGACGGTTGTCCCGGGTGAGGATACGGACAGTAGGAAGGGATCGAGAGAGAGGGGATGAATGGGTGGAACGTAAGACACATCGATAATGGAGCCTATGGGAATGTGAGACGGCACCGAAGGGTACTGACATGCATCTTTTTGAATCACTCCACATAAATAAAAAACACGCTAGTAAAGGTGGTCCCAGCAACACCAGGGAGGCGGAATCATAAAACGCATCCATTCCTGCAAGGCAGTCCCCACAGGGAGAACACCAAATAAGATCTCACACGGGCCAAAATAATGGGATGGGGCTGGGAGAGGAAATACTAGAGAATGAGAGAATAAGGGAGGCCAGAGGGGGAGGACAGGAAGGGCAGAGGGTTCAAGGTGGAACGGAAAGCGACTAGGGATTTTCTTGAGGATTCTGGGCCACCTCATAAAATGAAATACATGGTGGAGGTCATTAACAATGCGTAAAGATGCAACATGGTTTAGGGGGATACACAATAATAAGTGGATGTGGGGAAGGACGGAAGGGGAGAATGAGCGTCTCGCGCGAATATATCAGGGGGGAGGGGGAAGAGAACGTGGGCTGAGGATCGGAAGGGATGCTAAGTGGAGAAAGCTGTAGAAAAAAAAGAAAAAAAGCGAAGGAGCTTAACAGAGGGGAATATAAAGCAGCGGTGCGGGCGCGGGAAGGAGTATATCCAAGCCAAGGAAGGGAAAATGGATGAGGTAAGGAGATAAGTCACTGAGCATCAACAGCTTCCCAAATGCCCACAGACGTAAAAATATGAAAAGGCCACAACAACGAAATGAAATATTTTATAACTCTGGACTGTGGTTCAGTGAGAAAATAAATAAATCTAGTCTCGGTAATTCCGATGAAAACATTTAAAATTATGTGACTTGCACATCATTTCATTTACCAGGGAGCCACTTTGATCTCCCAGTGTCAAAAATATGTAAGCATGCAAACAAAACACCAATTTTCAAAATTCACTATGAGGTTGAAAACTCGAAGTTAAAGATCACACGTTGCAATGAAATCTGGACTGGGAAGGCTACAATTGAAAATAATCCCAATGCAAATGGAGTTCCACCTTTAATATTAATTATGTGACGTGTATCGGACGAAAAAATAATTTAATAGGTTCATTTCCGAATTTCCTTAATTTTTTAATTTAGTACTTTCTAGAAAAAAACAATATAAAAACTGAATACACGTCTTCTTAGAAGACGAAGATAAGGAAGGTATACTAATTTCGTAGAGTCACTAATTATATGATTTCCGACAGCCAGTTAAGTCTTCGAGACAAAAGAAAATCCAGAAGTAACCTCACTATCAGTCAAAATAACATACATAGCTACATACAAAATTCTCGGTAACACGAATGAAGTCAGCGCCTTTCGTGAAAATATAAAAACTATGGAGCCAACAATGTAGAGTCCTACAATGTAGAGCTGTACCTTACGATTGTGTCTATAGCAATAACGAAAATTCTTAGCTAAGAGAATCAATTCACAACGAAAGGCTGACAATTATAAAGTATGAAATATTTGGAAATGTTAGATAAAAGTGAAACTTGATAAAAGTCATATGAGTATGCGATAAATAACATTCAATTTATCTACCTAGATTTCAAGGCAGGCGAGAAAATTCAGCAAAAAAACATGCGGGACCTTAGAGCCTTAAAAAAGACAAAAGCAGGTACGACATAATTAATTAGTCAAAATTTTAATTACGATCCATTAACAACTCCAACAGAAATAAAGAATGTTCTTTATTTTTCTCTTTAGCTATCGATGTTTTCAGCAAAAGGGGCATCAAATTTTATGCAATGAGATTTGGAAATTCACAAAAGCGAAATGAATATTAATATCAATTATTACGGCCCGATAAGAAGACCATTCTGCGATAGGGAATGGGAAGATATATGTTAAGCATACAGGGAAAATAAATTAACCATTTACATGGACTACAGTAAACCCTTGAGCACTTACATGAAAAAGAACTAGACTTGGACCAAATCCTTCAAATACCTATATAGAACGTCATATATTGTAGGGGCCGTAGCAAGTCGATAAAAGTGCGAGTGGCAGGACATATTTTTCTCACAAATTCATAAAATAACAATTTTTACAACGAGATTCGTTAAGAAATATTTAATCAGCGCGGAGAAAGTAAAACTGCCTCTGGAAACTTAAAAAGAACTGATAGAAATGTAAGATAAGGTAACAAAGAAACGCCAAAATAAATAGAATGCCACGTAGAAAAGATTTCACCCTGGCTTTTTTTTACTGTGCAGAAAATGAATGTTCTTCTTGCTTTTGATAGTTAAAATGGCTTTAAAGGCAATATCTTGAGTCGGAAAGATAAAAAGGCAAAATATACATCCACATGCACAAGGGGAATGCAATGAAATAGAGGAAGAATACTTTATGAACCTGGGAATATATTTCGAGACAAAAAAAATGAGAAAGATATTAAAGGGGACGAATGATACAGTGTATATTAAAAACAAGTTAAAATAAATTATCCTTCATTATCCACCTTTTCTCGTATAAACTGTCCCCTACTAATATTGTACACCTTTTTTAGCTCATAAAAGGGCGCAGGGTAATTGTTTATCAACAGTTGTTGGGGTTTACTTCATATTGACAGAATTAAATGGGATAATTATGCCTATTAAAATTACGACTTTTAAAATAAATACCTAACGCCATTTGTGTAAGATACAAAGAAATCTCCAAGCGAACCTATAGGGCGGAGAAGTTAAATAATCTGTTTAGCCATGGTTTTTCTTAAGTTACAAAATTGTGATAATAACCGTTAATATGATTTTAATAAGATCAATTACATTGAAATTACAAGGGAATTCTTGTCAGAACTATGCAGGTTAATTTTTTGCCCTAGAATTTGCTGAAAACTAATTTAGGGGCAAAGGCCTAAGTTTTTGCGGATATAACAGCAGAACGCGTCAACACAAAGGCCAAGAACAAACGCAAAGAAACGCAAAGCATATCTCTACAAATGCAGTCAACCTGAAGAAAGAACACGTATATTTCAGGTGAATGGAAGGGTAGAAACACCGTCCACACCCATTTTAGTATTACGCAGGATAAAATATGTACTAACCATTTGGAAAAAAGTGAACAAGAGATACAGACTCTCTATATAAAGAGACAAATGTAAGAGGAAATGTGCTTCTGGAGAAGACATTATAACTTTCATTAGGGCTTGTAACGCTATAATTGAAGTGGTTCGAGGAATGCCACAGCGGAAGAAAAGAAGTACCAAATTAACTGAAAAAAGAATTCAAAACTGCGTTAATCTTCATCACACCATTTGCACCTGACCTTCAAAAATAGAGTTAAAATTCACAATATTCTAAAAGTAACTCAAATTCCCTCAGCTATACTGACAATAGAATTACACCGGAGATTTTGCTCAACAATAATAAAAAAACAAAAATAACCCACAATAGACACAATGAGAGAGCTTGGCTTAGTAGTAAAGAGATTTTTTATAATGAAATGAACCTATTTTCCACACACAATGTCGATATTTATGTGCTAGACAGATCTCAAATTTTGTTTGGACGAAACGAATCATTTTACGCATTCTGAGCGTTTCACATATAAGCATTATTTGAATATATAATCGAGAATCTGTGAAGAGTTTTCGATATAGTTTTTATGAAAAACCAATGACCGAGTGACCAGAGTGAATTCGTCGAACAACTTCTTGTTCAACTCTCCGTATTCGATGTCGATCACTAAACCGGAAAAGAAAAGCGCGATTGAGAGCGCTCTCATCTGAATGACACGAAATCTACAACATAAACGACGACTGTGTAGGTTAAAGAGAGAGCAATGAGGGGAGGGAGGATCGGAGTACAAGCAGCTTAATGTCAAGACTGAACGAAACGTGGTGAGAGGCGACGGGGGAGAGGGAAGTTTGGAGGAAGTGAAAGTTTATCTGAGAAGATGGAGGCGGCGAGACGCCGGGTGTTGACCCTAAAGCCCGAGGGTGATGAAGAAGACGTCGAGAGACAGAGCGAGGAGATACCTATAAAAGGACTGAAAAATTGTCCAAACACGACTTATTCAAAGAAGGAGGCGGTGAAAGGAAGGCAGAGAGGCTTATTTCCCATCCACGGAATGCGAGTATTTAAAGGAGAGAGAAAATTTAATTCCCACGTTCCACCACTTGCATTTCCAATTTATGCTAAATAATATATAAAAGACATTAGTTATGAGAATTAATTATGCAATGACAAAACAGACCCAGCATTCGCTTACATGCCTTATCTGCAGAGGACTGCTTAAGAATGCCGCGGAACCTAATCAAGGGATACGCAACTTGTCGTGTCGGAAGATGTTCAAGGGCGGTTCGTACGTAATTGTAACGAAATTTTCATGGACCGTGAGCAAGTATTCTTCCGCTACACAACTTAAATAAGCTCTGAGCTCTAACGAACTAATACAAATACTTCGTAAACAACGTAGTATTCCCTGAAAGTAAGAATTCATATCTACAGAGGAAAAAAGGACGAGATGACGTCAATGGACAAGAAAGAAGAAAGATGACGAACGGTATCGGCAGAAAAGGACATGGTAGGCAAAAGAGGGGAAAATAGGGGATACGGCAAGGAAATAAATTTCCGAGGATACAGAGGATAAAAGGAGAGAGAGAGGCAAGCCGGACGGCGAATTTTATAGACCGGGAATACGATAATACATTACCGTTACTTTTTTAAAAGCGCTTCTCGTTCGACAGTTAAGTCTTGCACCGATATATCTGGAGTCCGAGGCATCGTTAAATTGAATGAATATGATAAATATCGCAAAGAGAATTCGAAGTGGAGATGACGTGAAACGATATCAGGTCTCATTTTTCGGTGTTTGAAAAAAAATATATTTTTTGGTGTTTCCGGAAAAGTTCATCAGGTGAGAGATATGGGAGCACTTTGAAAGCGAGTGAAACCTATCCTTGGAAAACATTTATCTGCGAGTACGTTTTGCGATTGTTGCAGAGAAGCGCAGCCAAAACCGCAAGCAATTGATCACTGAAACCACGGTTAAAATCTACATAATGGCACAACCAAACGAATCCGTATTTAGGTATACATCTACTGACGATTAGTTATTAAGTTTGCAGTCAAGATTGATTTTAAATAAATAATAATTATGTATGACACGGATACTAAAATATTTAGCGGATGATCAATTTTCATTAAAACAGTAGAACCTTTGGTGCATGGCTGTTGAATATTAACAATATGGAAAAATAATTATCGCTATTACACGATAAATACGATTCATATTACTTTAAATCATCGAGCAAGTACAGAATAACGAACATAAGCTCATGACGAAAGGCCTTATTTTCTTATAAAAATGGGCAGAAAAGTTTTCTTATAAAAGCAAAACTTTTCGAGAAAATGCAAAAAATAAATAATTCAAGGTACCATAACATCGCGCACGAATTAAATAATAGAACCGCCTCGAGAAGTATTAGGAAAATCCGCAACTTTGGAAGGAGTTTGGTTACCGGTAGCCTCTCATCTCATGCCCCCACTTCCCGCTATCTCCTTCCCCACGGGGGAAACTAACTCCATCCAGAAGCATCGTCGATCAACTTGCGCCTCTTCCTTTCCTCGACCCTCCACCAATGTATACGTAAAGGGAGAGTGCGGTGGCCAACTTTTGCG
The DNA here is from genome assembly GCA_002093875.1 of Calopteryx splendens. Lineage (NCBI taxonomy): Eukaryota > Metazoa > Arthropoda > Insecta > Odonata > Calopterygidae > Calopteryx > Calopteryx splendens. The sequence goes on along the minus strand of LYUA01000060.1, from coordinate 369,132 downwards.
GAATGGCGTTGAGTCAGAGGAGGAAGTCGAGGGAAAGAGAAACGGGGAGGCAATGGGAAGTGGGAGAAAACTGGTTGGCTTCCGACGGAAGGAGTTTATGCTTTGGGAAAAGAAGACAAGCACGTTGAAAGGTAGGAAAAACTAGAGGGTGGAAGGCAGGGTTAGCTCGACGGCGAAGATGATGAAAGAGGTGAGGGTTCAGGTTGCGTGTGTGAAGGAGGATGAGAGTGTGATTACGGAGATTATTGGAGGAAAGGCAGTGAGAGCGGACGTGAGAGTTCACTTCGAAGTTGAGATATTTCACAAGTAGGTGCTGCTTTCAGCGAAATTATTTTCCCACTTCCGAGTAGAGATGTTTAGTCGTGGAGAATTAATAACTAGCTCCACTCTCCTTCTTGTCAGAGGATCTTTAAACGAATATGAGTAATCACGTCTAGGATGGAGACATCTACTATTCCAACAACGCCGAACAAATGCGTTCATAATTAAATTATTATTAGCCTTGTCGCAAACGAGTAAATTTTAAAACGATCATATAATCATGTTTCCCAACATACGAGAATGTTTAAATTCTAGTCTCAATCATAGCACACCTCCGAGGATACCAAATAAGTAACTTTATTCATTTATGAAAATACCAATAGCAATGAAAGTGCCTAGAATAACATCCAAATTTATACGACACATTGAATTAGGAATGTTAATAAAAGTGATAAGAAATACATAATGCATATATTATATATAAGTAATATATTATTTAATTGAAGACTTGGATAAAGTAACACAATTGAATTAAACATTTTGGTCTTAAGTGCTAAGTTTTGCTGGGATTTTCACGCAGGATATGCACAAGGTGAAGCATTAATTGGGATTCTCTTTTCAGAGGACTTACACGGTAAATTCACATTTTTGTGATGCAAACAGGGTATATGTATTAAAATTATTAAGATATGAGACCGGAAGATCGGTTTAATAGGTGAGGGTAGTACTAAGTCCAACCCAGTGCTAAGTCCAACGACGTGTGAAAATCACACAGGGTAGCTGGGCTACTTCCTTTCCCTATACCGCCAATTATTTACCAGGATGACCTGATACACGATAAATTACACAGAATTGGTGAAGCTGAGGGTGCCCAGAGGCAGCATTCGGAATCGAACCAGGGTCCTACGGTCAGTAGGTCAGCGCTCTGCCTACTGGACTACCGCACCCCTTATATGCCTAGCGCGTAAAGAAATTAATAAGAATTTATCTTAGTTGAAAGCTCTCAGAGCGAAAGATTGAACGCAGAGCGTATGTAGAGACTCGTACATACCCTTTTACATACGGTGAATTAACACTATTTTATAAGATTATGGAAATAGATTTTCTTTGACGGAACCATTGGCAAGACGAAGAACTCCACATTCTCGTACAACAAGCTTCACGGAAGTTCGGAAAAATAGAAGATTGCTTGGCAGGGAAAGCAGTAGACCGGGTGACGTGGGTTGAAAAAAAAACACGACGGAACAAGTGCGATTGAAAGTGGAAGTTGGAGATAGGTGGAGGGGAGGGCAGGGGATACGGAATGGCGGAGGAGGCTGTATACTTCAGGGAAAAGCGAGGGATCGATGCATTTTTTGAACGTGGTCTGGTGGAGCAGTGGTCTTCCCCATAAACAGAAGCGGTGGTACTCTAGGAAAAGATAAGTTGTAACGAGATTACTGACACGTACGAAATTCATACAGGTGCCTCAGTAACGATATCTAATTCATTTTATTGTCTCCTTTCCCCCACGAAATCCGTCCTCCTTTTGACACAACGTCATCCTAAGAGACCCTACAAGGCCTTAAAAATGGTCTAATGATTATTTTACCATTTCAACACAAAAGAGAGATGTTTCACATTAATAAGGTGTAGCAGTAAGATTAAAAATATAATAAAAATTACGGCGAAAGCCAAGCGAGCCGGGATATGGCAAATTTGATCTCGAGCCAACTTTCTCTCAAAAGAGTTACAAATAACATACAGGAAAATAAATTTCATAAGTACCTAGGTTTTCGAAAAATCCAGTTATGGCAATTTGAGCCTTCTCAATTTCCAAACTGTCGATACCGAAGACTTACGTACACTGAACTACGGTCTTTCCACTCCACAGCGTGACGATAGTCAATTACAGATGCATTTGGCGTCCCAAGTGATCATTAATAGCCAATAAAAATAGGTTATTACAAGCAAGTAATTGTCATAACCAAGGCGAAGCAGGATTAAATTATTGAATTACTAGCTTTAATAAAGTTATTCTAATCAAAGGTATTAATGTAACTTAGAGAAATAAAATAAAAAAGTATATTTTTTCGTAGTTGTACATTTGCATCATCATCATTAAACTAAAATAAGCTTGTTTTTATATACAGGATTATGACTTTTCAACTGGTGTCAAAGCATAAAGGTTACAGTCGTTGGGTACATGGAAGCAAACAACGTAGAGCTCCTCATGAGAAAAGCAAGGCAACTAAAATGAGTCGTCTTGTCACGCGTAATATTGTTCCGCTGAATAGTCTAGTTGCGTCGAGGTTGTGCATCAGGAGCACTGGAACACCAACTTCGAGCTCCAGTTTATGGGAGGGTAATCGTGATACCTCCAGAGAGTTTAGGAACTTCACCAGATAACCAACGCTCAGTTTGCTATCACACTACCCACTGAGAGAAACGTTGCTCTTTCTCCTGGAATTTGTTGCATAATCTTATCATTCATGATGCTCAGTAAGCCATTCTTAGGTGTTCGTAGAACTCATTCACAAAGCTAGTTTTCATCACCAAAATTGCCGTTAACAAACAAAATGAGAATCGTAAAAAATTTTATCTAGGGACATATTAGTCCAAGTTTGAAGTAGGTACCTAAAGCGATCATTTCGTACATCAAATTGTAAAATAAAATAGTTCTACACAGGAAAAGTCTTATATGTTAAACAATGGAAAATATTTCGGTGTAGTTTCGTAGAAGATAGGGCTCCAACATAGAGAGCTCTCATTTTGAGACAAAAATCGAGAGACATGCACTACCCCTGAAAGTTTCAGCAAGTTATCTCCCTCAGTTTGTTTCACAGACCGTGTATAATTTCCTATCTCTGGCCTGAGTAAAATTTGAAGTGTGAGATGCTGGCAAACGTCTTCAAGAGGCTAGAGGATTGATCGACAAAAGACTATGAAGTTTTGCTAAGAAAATACCCAGTGATGCCCTGAAATATTCCTCTCCATTTTTTAAATCCATTAAAACCTATAGGACACACATTCTAGCGCCTTAGCCCATCTGGAAGAATAAAATTAATACGGACGAGGGTGGGAAGGGTTTAAAAACACCCTAATGAAACCCTAAATTATTCCTGCCAGTTTTACCAATTGACACACAGATGATCTAAACCTCGAATTTTACATATTGGTTTGTTATGCCTATAAATATGATCGAAAATCTATCGTGGTCTTCAAAATTTACAATATCACTCGCTCTAAGACACTCAAAATCGTCGTAGCAAATGTATTCATGGAATTTCGATATTAAATAAGGTATTTTTAATAAAATGCTAAAAAGTGTTCTACAGTCCGCTGAGAAATTTTAACAAGACAGAGATAGGTGAAATGTATATCATAACAGGTGATTTAATATTTTAAAACATGATGGAGTGAGAATAAGCTGAAAGAGGTGAATAGATAAAAGGGCATTAATATGGATGCTGGACGAGTAGGAATATAATAATCCATTCGCCATCCACAGAAACCTCTCCTGATCTAGCCTCAAGTGGAATTGTTAAAGAAATGGTGAGCGATTGTACATAGGGCAGGGTTAGGCAGGAATAAGGGCTGAAGGGAGCGTGAATATCGCAAGGTTTTCGTGGGGAAAAGTACTCAGCTTCAGAGCATACGTAAATTAGAGAGGTTTCTTTTTATGTCCCTGCACGTCCTTCGTTCCAACACTTTTCTCGACTCCCTCGGTGTCGAATACGGAATGCATACGCGAGAGGAGAAAAATAATCGAACTCTCGAAATTGAAGGACGGACGGTAGCGAGAACGCGAGAAATAGGCCCAGGGAAAATGCAAATATTTCGAAGAGAGTTTTGAAACCTATTTATCAATATCAAGAATAGAAATAATCTGTTTTTCCACTTAAATTTTACGACGACAGCCCACACCTTAGAACGTGTCTCTCCCTCTCGCCAACCTCCGCCGAACCCCCACCACAATCCTCCCTCACTTCCAACCTATGTCTCTCTCCCATATATACCCACCCCATGATAAATTTGTAGTCGAAACCGTAGTTGTGTTAATGAAATGTATGCGGAAAAACATAAGTGTTTCCATTCTTAATATGAATAGCTCCCACAAGGAGACCACTGAAACCATTTATCAAGTGACTTCATCCGAGGTGCAAACTCCCGCGCTAAATATTAACCTATAACAATAACCATTTTTTTAATCAGCGCCCCTCCAGTCTGCTCGCCAGCAATTATAAATGGAAATTGAGAAATAAAATTGAGTAGTGATTAAGGGAAAGAAGCTTCAAAAGGCGGGAGTTACGGCAGCTGTGGGAAGGTTTTTTCCTATTTTACTGACATCATCCTCCTCATTGTTCAAATCGTGCTCCAAAATCACGCAACATCAGAGGCGTCCAACAAGCCGAAAAATTAATTAAGTATTAAAATTTATCTATAACATTAATATTTTTGACAGCGAGATGGAAATATAATGTATATACTTAATGACAGCGCAAAACTATTCAAAAAGCCAAAGGTTGAAATTAACATGGTGAGACCTTTCAAATTTAGAAAAGCTTTTCTTAAAGGCATACATTAAAAGTGAAGAGGGACTCAAGGAGGACCACTTTTCCGATGAACAACACCGGATAATATTTCGGTGGGGGAGGGTAGGAGGGGGGTCGGGAAGCAATCTCAGAATTCACTCCTTTCCGTTCATCAAATGCAAAACTTCGACCCTTTTTGCACTCCCCGTGCATTCCTCCAATGCAAGAAAAATAAGGGGACGCCCAAGTTATCTCTGCAAGGCTCCAGTCTCATTTCCCTCCAACTGCCAGTCCCCCTTCGCCACTTCCTCCCTTCGCCCCCTTACACAGGAGAAGCCAATTAGACTTAATGAAACGGAAGACATGTGGGAAACAATGGGAACCTCGAGTGGGGAAATAACAAAGCAAAAGTAGTGGTGAGGTATCAATGAAATGGAATAGAGGGGAGGAGAAGAGTGGAAGGAATGCTCGAGATAAGGGCGATTCCGTGGTGCCGGGGACCGCTAAATAACGACGGCAGCGACGGTATCGCTTCAGAAGTGGTGTGGGCGAAATTAGCTCCCTTGGCAAAATGGAACCGCTCGGAGGGAGTGGGCCCAGTTATAATCTTTCCAATTGGATTGACTCCTAATGAGGGAGGCGGGGACGGGCATTCGGTAGGGAATACTTGTCGAGAAAAAAATAATCATTTGAGACGTAAACGAATACTGAACTACGTAATGACGTTCGGGACGTTCATAAACAAAGAAAAATGAATGGAACTATGAGTGGAGAGATTTCCTAAGTTAGTCACGTAGGAGAATTTAAGCTCCTTGACCAACATCAACCTGTTCAGAACAGATAAAAATATCGCGGGAATTATGAGCGACTCCGGTTCCATGAACATACTAGGTAGATAAAAAGAGCCGCGAAGTCCAGTGCGAGTTATGAAGACCGCAACGCGAATTTATTGGTTTTTTTTAAGAAATAATGTTAGTGTTTTCGAATGAGCCCAAACATAAAAAAATTTAAATCCAATAGGAAATGCTGTATAGCACACAGAAATACTTCAATAATAATAAAAACCAAGGTGAATTAAAACTGATTACCTAACGCAAGCGTGATTAATGACAAACTGATATTCAATAATGCTACAATATTTTCAGGATTCTCTTCGATTGAAATTGAAATCGCAAGATTTAAAAAAACGTAAATATAAACAGAGAAAAGTTCTATTGACAAAACTGAAGTCGACGCATTTTTCACACTAAATTCCTCTTCGTCTATTCGAAATAATTTATATAGGAGATACCCATACATTTTTACAAAGCATTATGAAAATATAATGCGATAAAAATGGAAAACGCAGCTGATATATTCATAATTAAGTTCAAAAATATAGGTCTGATATGGTGGAAGGAATTCATACTGATAAATAAAAGCACTTTTCCA
>LYUA01000060.1:325134-348771 GCA_002093875.1 Calopteryx splendens | reverse complement strand
TACTTGTTCAGCGAATAGCTAGAAGAGAGCAGACTTTCTGTTCTTCCAATGACGTGACTTCTACACGCGAAAGGCCAAACGTCCACGCTACGTGCTATTGTTTGCAGTTCTCGATCCGTGAGCACTCCCTTTTAAAAGAAAATCTAGGCCTCGACAACTGAAAGTATTTTTAAGAGAGTTCGGAAGATAATAATCCTTTTTAACTTGTGATAATTATCCTACGTTAACCGTGAATATCTACTTCCCTCTCTTTGGCCTCTCTCCCCCACCACGACTCATCCTTAGCGTACTCAATATTTTTATGCCTAAAATGCCCCGCAAGATGGGGAAAATCTCTTTTTCAATGATTAATGAAAATCACTTTCGCAAAATTAGCATCTTAATGGATCAACATAATAGGACCACATTCATATGACAATCTGAAGCCTGTTATCTACCACCGCGAAGGGACTATCTTGGGAAAAATATGGTGAAGAAAGAAAAAAAAGTCCGGGGATTGTTAGTTGTTGCCACCAACCTTGGCGTGAGTAGAAAGGGACCGAGGGCACGTCACGAGTTAGACACAATCGGCCGACCACAGGTGCACCGACTCGGGAAAGAGTGAAAAAAAAGTAGGCAACGTTTATTCAGGATGACTATGTGGGCACATGAGAGGAGGACGAGGGAAAAGCAGAGAAAAACAAAACTAAGATGAAAAAATGGTGACGGCAATTCAGATCCTCGGTACTTGGGGGAAGATCAGCACCTCCGGAAGGCAGAGGTAAAAAAAACACATAGGGGTCCGACGAAAGCCGCGGTCGGTCATCCTGGCTCTAATGATTTACGCTCCCCCTCAAATTGACCTTCCACCATCTTAGTGACGTAGGAGAGCCGCCGCTCAAATGTCACGGGGAGCAGAGGGAGGTGGACGCTACAGCGGGAGGGGGGTGGGGGCGGCTGAAATATGAACTACCACGACAACCCCCCTTTCACACCCCTGTCCCCTTATCATCACTTAGGAAAAAAAACCTTCGTTCGTGACGAAATCACTCACACACACACAAAAAACGTTCCCTCTTTGCAAGACCAATATGATATAATATCTCAAATGTGAGATAGTGCTATACATTTCACCACAGCCCAAACCGTGCCTCCACCCAACTTACATTCCGCGACCTAACCTTTTGCAGTTCCCGGCAATTACCACGGACGACTTGGGGAGAGTGTTGATGGTCACCCGGGAGATATGATCAAACGGAGAGTGTCCCATTACCAAGCGGGAGGATTTAAGTCCATCGGGAATTGGCAACACATAACCCCCCTTGTGCAGCTAGAAAATCCGAGCGAAAACTTCAGCTGCTGTCTTTCCTAGGGTCCCTTTAAATACATTGATAATTTTTTGGGTAGGAAGGAGAAATAAAAAATCTATATGAAATGGCGTTAGTTGAAGTTTGAATTAACCGAGCACGATCGGGTTAGGAACTCCTCAACCAACGAATTAAAAAAATTGAAAGGGCTAAGTACACATGGCGAAAGCGAAAAAACCCACAAAATCGACCCATTTGTTTGGTTTGATAGGTTAGAGTTGAGGTCACCTTGTATTAAGCGGCCTCAGCCATACGACGTGAGCAATTCACGTCACAGTAGGAGAATCAATTCCTTTCCCTGTGCTGCTGGTTTTCTCCCGGAAAGATCACACAGCTTGGTTAAAGCTGCTAACGCTCTGTACACTTGGCAAGTACGCCTACGTGGATGGACGATGAAAAGTAATGCACGTAGGAATTCACCTAATTACTTTTTGAAATAATTAAAATGCATAATACGCTGAATAACACAAATAAAACCTCTATTCAGTCTGGTTCTGGTAGAAATTTTTAGTAAGTCACACACTGTGAATTGCTACCATGAGAATATGTCCACTCTACTCCGTACAATATCTTCTCGAAATTCACGGAACAAATAAATGTTTTAATGCTCTTAATTTTCTAATGCCCTTCTATCAATGCTGTCATTACTGATACGGAGTCACGATTCCCTTCCCAATTCAAAAAATGATCTTCCCTATAGAGCCATTTGTCCTCTCCACGCATATTCTGTTAGAGAAGTGTTAGACCTACGTTTTTCAGGTGCGATATTGAAATGCATATAGCCTTCAAATAATAATGCTTAACCCTCTTCAGGTATGGGAATAAAACTTTAACTAATAAAGCCCACTGGACTAAATACTTTCTCATAAATGTTATAAAAACCTAAAAAACTCTTTCTACGATACTTCCAATAGACTTGATTGATTCTGCAGGAATATTAGCTATTTCAACTACGTTATTCAGCCTTACGTCAGTCATGCTTTTTATATCTATCATATGCAGTATTCCCGAGACCATGGCAACGTATGACGTTGTACATGACATCGTATTCTGTCAATGTATAATCACTCTGACCAATATTTTCTACGTTATCTCTCCAAAACCCCTTAAAGTATAATACGTTAAATTAAATTGCCTCGTAAGGTTCGCTAGAATGAGTAGGAATATAAATTTATCACATTCTAATGCCTCTTGACACAGGCGGGAATCCCACTAATACGCAGTTTTACCGGGAGTAAAATAAGTATTGGCTTACATAAATTTCGTACGGTATAAAATTATCAGAATTATACTTGGCTATAGGCATTTCTAGGTACCATTGTGTGACGCCTTTTTTCGGTTTGTATCAAGAGCCATCTCACTGCCCGTTGGAGAGAATAATTCAGCCCGTTTGATATCCCTCACCTACCGCGCTCTTGAACAACAACAGGTGCCTCGGATTAAGGAGGGGCTCTAGAATGTAGTAGGATTATGAATGAGTACAGATGCGTGAAAATTGGAATATGCAACACTCCTTCCGTTATCCGTTCCATCAAATTTGAATAAAATCTCATTGAAATTCCAACCTGACACCCATAGCAACATCCCAAAGAGGTCAACAGACGGATAACCGAAGAGGATTAAATAAATATTAATAATTCATGTCCATACGTAAGCGGCACTCGGTTTTATGGAAAAGTAAACTTACTTTCAATTTATGATAACAAACACCGTGACATATATTAGTGAGCGGAAGTACGTTAATTCATGGTTATTTTTAAAATAGATATACGTATCAAAAGAAAAACTAATGCACAACTTAAAATAATAATTGAATAAAAGATTAAAACTATGAGTTACAGGAAATTCGAAATAGTTGTAGAAACGAAGGAATAATGCTAGTCAACATCAAGGTGATCTAACAAAGAAAAATACAATTTCTTTATTAAGTAACAAAACATGTTTTGTGAGAGTGAAATGATGCATTTTAAGAATAAAACGTCGTGTGCCACAGGATGGAAGCAAACCTATCAATAATTTTCGTTGAGAAATATATCTATGAAAATTCTAAAACCGATATTATTCTCTGGCTGTATTAACTGCGCTCTGAATTATTTAGTGCTGAACTACAAACTACTGAAAGAACATGCAAAAGTTAAAAAATGGACTTCATGTCCATGACTAATATACTTATGGAGATTTACATTTCGGGAAAAATTATTCCAAATAATTAAATTACAATAATGTATCTCAGTATATCACAATATAGAAACATTAAAAAACAAGAAAAAGGATGAATACGAAACAATAGAAGAAATGCCCTCACTAGCCATGGCCAATTACGGTTTCATGGTGTTAATTATACATGGTAGGAATAATAACTCGTTTATGAAACGCAATTAAAATCAAGATAATGAAGCAGCATTATAAGAAGTTTGTTCTGGACACGACAGTAAGTTGGAAGAAGAAACTGCGCTTGGAAAATTTAAGACCGGAATTGAAATTTTAAAAAACGAAATAAAATAAGAGTTCTGGAAATCTAGAGTCAGTTGAATGTCCCCATAATAACTAGTTTATCTATTATGGTATGCATATTAAATATGGGGAGAGAAGAAAGAATTCAAATGTTGCAGGGTTATTAACTGAATCTTAAAAGAGCTACGAGAAGGGGAGGAAATGAGGTTAATTGCATCAATGAGACGAGATATGAATGAAGTTTGCCATGAAATTCGAGAGTAGGCAAAACAGGTATACCTACAATTTAACTATCAAGTGACAGCATTATATTATTACTTTTGCCCGTAACGCTTACAAGATGATCTAGAACGTAGAAATTAGCATTGTGATTCAAGCGAACGAAATTAAAATTTTTCGCCTAAGGCTACCTTCTACCACTTTCCATTATCCGCAATCCAGTTAATTGCGGATTACGGCAACGATAGTTATTATACAATCAATGGTTGCGTGGAATCTAAATATCCTTTAATGGGAAGGGAAAATCATTTATTATGTGTTCTCAGGTCTAAAAACCATAAGACAATCTATCGTTAGAGGTACTACCAAATAATACCTTTTCGTGCCGTGCACACGTTTGTCTCCAGTTTTTTACATCTCATTCTTGTACGTGAGACGAAAAGTGGTTAGAGATACCAGGAAATAAATTTTCAAATACATGAACTGAATGGCGCTACAATTTCAAATGTTTCCAAGTATTTTCATTGTGCACTATTTATTCTCTTTTTCAACGCTTTTTATGGATATTACAATCTAATACTTATTACCAGTAGCTAAACGATCAGACAACTTTTTATGCGTCACCTAGTTGTAAAAGTTTGAAAACTCTGCTAATTTAACCTCACTAATAGAGCACTAAACGTCACGAGTCACATACATATGAAAAAAATGACGAAATTTAAATAATTTGGATAAAAGGATAGTCAAATAAATAAGGGATATATTACTCCCAGGGCGGAACCAAGGATCCGGGAATAAAATCTCCATGCTTTTTGAAATCTGCCCACCTTCCCAAAATACACTTTTTAGAAAACCACTCCATAACATGAGAGTTGAGAAACGCGAGTCCTCCGTAGCAATAATTTTTAGCACTATGCCGGCGGAATGACTCCCAACAAAGAGACCATCTCTTTAAGAAATACGGGCAATTTTGGCAGGGAAGGGGAGAGAGCCAGGGAAAGAGCTCGAGCGCGCAAGCTCGGGATGTTAAAAGAGGGGATGATAAGGGAGGGTGGCGAGGAAGAGGGGGGGGTAGGCCGAGGGAAATGTGCTGTCCTCGGGGAGCGGGAGAGGAGGCGGAGGAGGGAGGAAATGCGAAAGATGGAAGGTGGGAGCAAAGAAAGACGAAAGATATGAAGTGAAAGATTACGACGAATAAATAAAATATAGATGAGGGAGGGTGAGGAGGGAGGAAGCGGGAGAGGGGGTGTGGGGAAAGGGGGTGGGTGGTGCGCATAAACCTTGAGACCGCCGCCACGCCTCCCCCGCCTGCCCGCCCACCGCCTCAGGCCAGGGAGGAAGAGTGGGAGGGACGAATGATGTGGGTTTGAGGGGGAGGGTGCAGCGTGGGCAGAAGCCGAGTTTCGGGGTTTGAACGAGAGGGAGAAGAAAGAAGGAAAAATGCGCACTTTTTCTTACAAGGAATCCAGGTGCTCCTCTTGTCCACTGCTTTGCTCAAGATAAGAATTCTCACGTTTTGGAGAATGAAAATTTGTTCTAAAGCTTTTTTCAGGGTTAAAGTGCCTGTAAAAAAGTGGCACGACACATTGCCATTTCCTATACTCCAAATACCATTTGATTCCGGCGGTACATGCAGAAGAAAACCACAAAAACTGATAGTTTAAGTACGCCCGTACCTTCCAATAAAAAATTTCAAATTGATTCTGACAAAAGAAGTAAAATGAACCACATACCACTGAGAAAAAAACATCTAATGAAATTAAGAAAGGAATATCAAATTTCGCACACTAAATTTGTGCACATGTTTGATTCGAGTTTCTTGCCATTGAAATTGAAACAATAAAATGTGTTTTAGATAATTTGCAGAGAATTTTGATTTTACAGCTTCTTGCTTAGAGTAACTGAAAGGGTTACAGACTTTTACAAATGTTTAATATACCAGCATATATACAACAGGCAAAAAATATAGAGCCCGAGGGAAATTAAGACAACTTAGAGATTCCTTTTAAATACTGCATTTTCATGAAAATATTTCTTAGCTTAAAAGCACATACGCCGATGTTATTCACGTTAATAAATTAAATGAATCCCATAAAATGAATTCTTTACCTAAAGCAGTGTCAATAATCAAGCAAGAAAAACCTTAAATATATCAGGTACAGCATAAAATTGTAGAACATTAGCCAAATTATCATTTTCTTAACCATTTTTTACTAGATCTAATTCCTAAGGCCTATAATATATCATGAGTTGAGAAAATCGAGGAAAAAAGATAGAAAGGATTAATTCGTCAATTTTTAAACTTGAATAATAAAATATAACATGACAGAAAGCGCCGCAACGAAACGAAAAAAACACAGAAAGCAAAGAGTGGAGGGGAGAGAGAGGAAGAGACAGGAGAAGAAAGTTTTCAGAGACAATAAAAAGAAAATGTTTGGAGAGAGACAGAAAAAGGGACAGGTGGAGAGAGAAAGAGGTAGAGGTAAAAAACCGAGAAAAAATAGATCGAGGGATTCGAGGAAGTAGGGAGGGATGAGAGACGAAAATGAATTGAAAGCGAAGACAGGAGCGGGATCCCTGTCGAAAAAAATCGAAGGAGAGGTAAGAGGATACGGTGAGGGAGGGAGGAGAAAGGGGAGAGACCGAAGGCGAACGGAAAACGCGAGGAAATTACGAATAAATAGACACGCCATCGACGCGAAGGAGATGCGAGTGGAGAACCGGGGAGGTGATGGCGATGGGAGGAAGGAGGAAAAGTTGAGGGGATGAGAGGGGGTTGTTAGGCGAGGAAGCTGCCCGGGCGGCAGGTTCGCGGAACAGGGAGGAACGGTGAAGGGGTGAGAGACGGCGTGGGGAGGGATGGCGAAGGGGTGGGGAGTAGGAAAAGGAACCCTCGGAGTTAGGTGGGGAATAATAAAAGACGCGGGATGAAATAGGAGTTATAGCAAATGGAAGTGGGTAGGGGAGGGAGAGACGTGAGCGAGGGACGTGATCGGAATATTTGCGGGGATGGAAACCGTGCGAATGAGACATGGAAAACGACGGGAAGAAGAGGACGGCAAGGTATTGGGAAAGAGGAAGGAAGGAAAACAGATGCATGAAGCGGGAGGGGGGGGAGAAATAAACCAACCCACCAGTCTTTTCCACCCCCCCACACCACCCAACTTCATTCCGCAACATTTCCTTCCTATCCATTCCCTGGGCGCGGGATTTCCGAAGGGATTTCGGTTCTGTATATGTATATACATACACCTACTCCCTTTTAGAAACACCTCCCAAACCAGGACCACCAAAACCCAGGAACCGACGTGATGTGATCAATGATCTTCCTTAATCCTGCTTCCGATTCTAGACAACTGTATTCCTTAACGACCGGGCACCATAAGCTACCAATGATGTCCTCGATAATAACTTACTTCAGAAATCTTACTTACATAGCAAAGCTGATGATAAAAGGAATTCTGCTATTATTCAACGCGACAAGACGGTTACTCCACTTACAACGGGAGTGTGAGTTTATTCTTTTGAATGCATTCATGCGGGAGAAGTTCTTGCTATATGTAGACCACTATGCTATATTAGACAGATGTATCCTTAACGCAAACAAAATGTTATCTAACAGATTAATTATCATAGGACCTTAGGCAGAAAATATTTAGAGCTTAGAATTTTAGACCCACGTTCAGTCAAAAGGACATGGTGGACGGGAATGAAAATATCGCATAAATATGGTTGTCAATTGAGTCCATATTGCAACTATTTCTACCAGTACGATACCTACCTAGGATCTTTATAAAGCGAATTCCACTTCAAAAAAAGATATTCTTCAATACCGGGTATCACATGCTTCGAAAAGCATTAATGAGATTTACTCACTTTAGGGTATGCATTTTGAGCCACAAAAAATTGATATTCTCATTTAAGAAAGGCTTAGGTTTTCAAAAAAATCCTGAATCCTATTTCAGAGAATGTAATCCAATAATTAACAATAGTTAAGCCTTTCCTCGTAAAAATTGGTAAATAATGTAAAATTCTCTTCTTTTTTTTACTTATTACTGGTTTAGATTATCTCGCATTAATGAATGAATAAGTGAACTTTAACGCAAATATAGCAGATGGCAAAAATCCCAGATAGTGTTTTGAACTCCAGGTAATTCCAATTCTGTAACGATATCATTGATTGAAATACAAATTTTCCTAATAAGAAGTTAATTTAATTATTTTATAAATATGTAATTTTGCCATAAAATAAACATTAAAAACCATCACGATTTCCGCGAGCATAAGGATCTAACGTAGAAATTCAGCGATCCTTACTCGTTGGAATTAATCAATTTTGCTGTTTAAGTTAAATTACATGATAAATTTGATCCATACATACATATGCGTACATAACTGCTTGTTGGGCAGATGATGGGAAAACAAATATTTAAAAGATATAAAACTGAAAATTCCAGATCCCAAGGACTCCTTCGTAAGCGGATAAAAGAAGTACACTATTCTATCAAAGGAATGGAAATACACATATCAAACAGATTTGGCATCGCAATGTAAAAGACTTCGCTACTCTTAATATTCTTAAAGTCATCTTCACCTACTAGAAAGAGACGAGTGCCACTACAGGAGAAACACCACAAGCATAAGAAGTTCTTGACGTCAAGAGAAACATTCTTCAAAAGGAAACAGCGAGCGCTCGAAAGAACTAAACAATATCCATGATAAAAAGGAAAGTAGAGAATGTCTTTTGGAAAGAGCTAACAAAGGAAAAAGATTAATGCGCGTCTTGGAGGCGAGCGTTAAAGGGAAGGGACAACAAGGAACAAAAGGGCCAATACGATAGGATTGAGAAATACTCGAAACCTGGAATAGAGGCAAAAAAAACCCTCGTGAAAATCTTGCTATGTGAGAGCGTATGAGCGGGACATGCAGTCTCGACGGAAAAGGAGACAAAAGATAGGAGAGGGATGGAAGGAAATATTTTCTTGCTCCTGCCTCCCGGATAGAAAAAAACTGGTGGGCGTGGACGGAATGGGAGGATTTGAAGAGGAATGGCAAAGTATCGACTAGGGGTGAGTGTAAGAGGGTGAAGGCAGTAGAGAGAAAGTGCGAGAGCGGGAGGCGGAGGTTTAGAGGTGTTGGAGTGGGTGTAGACGAGTTGAGGGGATGGGTGAAATGGTGTGAAAGGTAAAGGTCGAACTGATTGGACCGAGGGATGGGAGTTTTTTTCCGCTCTTGTCCCAGGAAAGAAGACTTTCGAAGGCGATGACTCGGGGATCGAGAAAGGTTCGAATCGGAGAGCGGAGAATGTTTTTAATAGAGGAGTGAATCAAGTGAGAGTAATGAGGGTAAGCCTAGGCATTAATATCTAAGGAAAATGTTCACGAACTTATATATTTGTAGAACCACTATGTGAAAATAATGACCATTCAATGAAATTCACAAATTGGAAAGATAAATTATAATAACAAAAAAGGAAAAATCCAAAAATATTTCTCTCTTGAAGATGAACTCCTCAAAGATACTTATTTTTTAAGAAGCAGGTGTCTCGCCAGTTTAAAAAAATATTTAAATAAGTGCACGGCACCGGCTAATTTTCAGTGATATTTTTTTAATGTACTTCACTTAATATTATTCAATTGGTGCCGATTTATTAAATGTTCAAATGAATACGATATTCTAAGAAGGAATAACTCATATTAGTACAACTGAAACATTACTAATTATAGTTAATGATTTTATGTCTTCACGAACTTGGCGGAGGATACTTTAATCAGCGGTAAAAGGCGAAGTTTTTAGAAGAGCATACAGTAATAGAAAGATGTGGAGGCATATATATATTGGGCAAATATAGCGACGGCGAATGAAAAATACCAATGCCCTCACATCCGAAGAGTGATCGAATGAAATTAAAAAGGGGCAGGAAAAGAAGAAATATAGAAAGAAGAAGAAATAATTCAGCAGAATAAAGGAGTGAAATACCTAGTTTTCTAAGGATGATCAGATGTGAAAATAGAAGTATCCTCCTCAGGGAATATAGAACAACTTTCCTTGTAAGTTATAAGTCTGGTAGGACAGGTAACAATATTTGGCTGCAGGTTAATTTCGTGCAAATGACTAGAAACAAATTTTTTACGGAGGCAATATTTACTTATGAATAAATAAAATACTGCCTTTGAAATACGACGACTTTTCAACATTCAGTGATCATAATTTCGTACAACCAGAAAGTTATACAAATTTATTTTCAAAGCCCCCCTAAACGTTAGCTAACCTCCGCTTCTCATGAATTACAGTCTTCACAGTTAATAAGATACTACGAATTATTCCTTATTATCTCCCCGAAGAAGGCAACGAAACTTCTTAAAATATAATCTTAACTTGTAAAATGATGGCAAAAATTATTCTTTCGTAATATTTAATGGGATTATTCCACAAAGATAGTCCCGAAGGATTTGCAATAATTAATTTATAGAATTAATAAAATTCCAATTGGCGCAGTAAGTACAGGCTCCCATAGTGCAATCCCATTTATCATGCTCGCGCAAGAGCAAGGAAAACTAGATTCATGCCAAATTATTCACTGATGTAAGAGAAAATACTCGAAGAACGCTAATCTAGGAATATTCTTTTGCAATTTTTTTACTCAAATATCAAGTCTCCATATAAATAATGGAAGTTAGTGGGAAAAAAACTTTCACTACGCGTCCGCGCGCTAAAGATGGATCCCCGTCGGGGAAAAAAGGGGAAGCAGTATGAATACATTGGACACAAATAAGAAAAAAATCATTCTTAAGTCTTGGCGTGTACCTATACAATCTAAGTATTTAGGTACTTTAACTTTTGAATTTCAAAATAGCAAACTAATAGGATTTCTATCATAGACGACGCAGCTTATATTTTAGCCTTTTATCAGTCATTCCGATTCTATTTCACGCACCATCTCCGTTTCATATTTCACATCCACCAATTTTATTTACGCCAACTAAAAAATCATTCCAAGCTTGCAAAATCCTTTGTGTAAACGAAATTACATAAGACCATAAATTTCTTGGAAATAATCTTGTGTGTGATAAGGGCGGAACCGACGAGGCTAATGGGTTCTATTTAACGTCCTAAAAGAGGCCTTGCGAAGGGAAAAAATAAATTATTGCTTTTTCCAATGCTCCATTAATTAAGAGAAACAAGGACTCATTCCTAATTATGAGGAGTGACGTAGTTTTTTCCTGGTTAAGTCTTTGGAAAATCAGCATCGCTCTCTTTTTAATTATTTATAAAATAAAACATCTTATTTTAAAATACTCTCAAGATAATTTTATAATCCTTCTAATCTCAGGACATAAAATATAAAATGAAACGAAAATTTCTACTTCCTGGCTTAACCATTAAATTAATAGTTTATTTCTGCCAACAAAGGATTTTATTTATGACCTGTCACTTACAATTAAATCACGCATTTAAGCATCTTGAACACATTTGGAGGCTTCGTGAGAGAGCTCTACATAAGCAAGCACTAATACGATGAAAAATGAAAAATTGGCCAGGAATTACTAAAACCTTAGACCAAAAGAAAGCCAGGTAAAATAAAATTCAAATAAAAATATGTACTCACATCAGCGTTGGAAGTTGAAAAAAAATTATTCACTTAACTAAAGGTGTTTAGGAACCGCTAAAAACACAGTAGGTGAGAAAAAATACGTATAAATAATATGTATCTTTGCTTACATATATTATATTTACGTAAGTCCACCAACGACGTTAACTGTTAAGGAAATTATTCCAAAAAGAATTTATAAATAATTAATGCAATGACTATAAATAAATAAAAACTTCCTTACAGAGCCTACTATCAACTTATCTATAATATTCTACCCAAATAAATTTGATAAATACACACAACTAAAGAATAAAATCCTGGAAGAGCAACATTTCTTTCATAGTTACATAAGTTATTACCATTATTAAGCGTTTCGATATCAAAGGTAAATCTGCCCTTTCGGCACATTTTCTATTCCAAAATTAGAAACAATTAAGATCGTTGTCCCTCGGAGTACTTGTTCGGAGATATTCGTTCACCTTGAATAACAAAACGAAAATCTTCCCTATTATATGATGACACCATGATCCTGATTTCTTTCAGTAAAACATAAATTAAAAGTAAGAACGAGAATAGCTTTTGATTTCAAAACACTGATTTAGCTCTATCGCACTCAAATGATTCATTACGAAAAAACCAGAACTGCAATCTAAAAAAATAGCTTACGTAGGGTATTTCGAGGATAGCAACACATTTCATGGGGGATTAGAAAAAAAATCAGACATGAGGCAAAATAATAGAATGAGGAAATTAACGAGTGCTAATTCTTGTTGGCGCAACAAATATACTCCCTACTACTCAACTGCGAAGCCTTTCAAGAAAATAATCCACCTAGCATTAAAGAAGAAATAAAAGTCAAGGAAGAGGGAAGGAATATGAGATGAAACAGTGGCGCACCAATGAGGGAGGGCAAAAAGAGTGGACGAAAGGAGGTGAACGAGCAAGGAATACCTAGGATGAAGAGAAGACCTTTGTGACGCATTATGGCGCGAGGGAGAACGAAGAGCAAATATAAATGGGAAATGTTTACACCTATGGGGATGTTAAGAAATGAAGATGGATACTGACAGCATGGCAATCACTGAAGCAAAGAGCCTTCCAAAATGTAATCATTTACATAGCGCCCATGCTCATTGGCATTCGAGTCGCACGCATCCTGACAAATGCGTGCAAAAATTATTTTCAAAGATGGGATGAGAAAGAGAGATCAACAACTATTTGAAGCATGAACGAGATAAAGCTCGGAAGACTGATTCTTACAATAATTTCCTTTAAGGTATTGAGGCACTGAGGCTTTCTCTGAGTCGGGGTAGAATATTTCTTCCCCAGTGGTTGTTAATTTGATAATTTTCGCCCCTATGAACTCGACACCCTGGGCCAACCGTCTAATTCCGTCACTCCACACTATGCATTAATAGTTACATCAAGAATCTTCAACAAGCGAGCGCGTTACCGATTTAGATATTTATGCGAAGGATAACGAAATTCTATCATATTTCTCTAGATCTCGCGATACGAAACCCAATGTAATGCGATTCTTAGCGCTAGAAGGAATTATTCGAGCTCTAAGTGAATTTAATGTTAATTTCATGATCGCAAAATATACTACAGAGGAAAATCATGCTAAGGATAGAGATAGCTATAACATACAAACAAATATCCATGACCACTTATTCCGTAGCATTATGCTAAAATCTTGTTCTGACACATCGGAAGTAAAGGCTAGTTCACAGTGAATACTTAAGAACTGTTCTTAGACTTGAGTCCAAAATTTTGTGTTGTTCACAATGGCCTATGTCTACAAAGTTCAACCAATTAGAAAACTTCTCTCTCTTCTTAAGTTGACCATTGAGAATCTGCTTCTACATCACCTTTGTTTGGCTATCCACAAAGGATGGACATGACCTCAGCCCAAAAATTTCTTTTTTCTGGTTCTGAACTCCCTATTCAGCTTATCATATAAATACGGTTTGTCCATTTTGAATATCAAGTTTTTTTATATTTTTACTTTACTTTATCGTCAATAGTGGCACTCTTGTGCAATCCACAAAGATTTATCGTGATTGGATAACTTATAGAGCTCAATCTCCCTCGTGATTTGGCAATTTATTGACATCACGTAAAAGATGAACTTGAGCCATCTTTCACGTTACATTGTTAAGTTCTTAAGTTAGTTTAAGGCGTATTATGAACGGTCCCTCTCCCACGCATTACGTACGCATATGCTCACCACTTAACTTATTAAGTTCTTAAATTATGCTCTTACATTCAAAGTGAGCCTGCCTCGACAATGACGAAGCAAGTAATGGACGTGTACTGGACAGGATTATATTTAAGCAGGCGCCAAAACTGCCTGCTGGGAATTAAAACTTAATTTGTCATATTAAACTCTTAGATTTATTTATCTCCAAGTAAGGTGAAATCTGCCGTTGAAGAAGAGAAGAGCTAAGGAGGTTATTAATATATAACTGAATGATTTTGTAGAATAGAAAATCTTATCCTGGTCAACGTTGAACGCAGTGCAGAATAACATTTTCTGTAAGTCTAAAAACGGTCACCACCTGTATTTTTTCAAAATGTGGGTTTTTTCAGTAATTCTCTGTACACGTATCAAAATAATACATTCGTCAAAAAAGCCAGATAAATATTTTGGAAATGACATTTACATCACTCATTACCTTTACCTCAGTAGAGACCTCAACGCTTGCATCTATGAAAAGTGACAATCGTTTAAATTAACTGTTAAAAATATTTCGAGAATACGACACTTATTCTAGAGGTGTTGGTGCACGACCATTTAATTAATCCGAAATATCTATTCGAAATCCTCATCGGACAGAAGTATTTTTAATTCAGCGTTACAGATAAAGTGCATTACTGCCGGCCACTAGCATTCGTTGGCAATAGTTGAAGAAATGAGGCGATAGAAATCGACGAAAATTTCGATTTCAAGAAACAAAGGAAATTAACACAGTTGGAGAGCAAAAGTGTACAAGGAAGAGAAATAGACAACGGAAGTCACTGGCACGGCTGCCCCACCTTATCTTCATCGAAAGTCAAGCAAGTTTAATGAGACCATGAAACGAAAGGATATAACACGAGCAGAAAATAACCGCGTGAAGAGCTTGGATAAAGACGGAGAGACAGATGCTGACAAGAGAAGGTCAAAGTAGCGGGAGGGGGAGAGAGAGAATGACGGGGACGAGAAAGAGAAAACGACACCTTCAGATACGACACCTTCAAGTCCACGAAGTAAGGTTAAACAGCCCAAATGCAATGGTCCGCTTTAAAGTGTAAGCGCAAGTTAACTAGAATGTTCGAGAGGAAATTATTTAAAAAAAAACAAGGCCATATTATTTACAAAAATGCCTTCTTAAACCATCGTAGGGTGTAAACAGATAATAAACTCTCATGGAGCTATTATTCAGTGTACCTACATGAAAAATACAAACATCTGAAACGCGATCTGGAGTACTGACAAAGCAAGGACACACCCTCGCCCTCTCAACGGAGGATAAAACGACAACGGATAGTGAGCGGCTCGGCTCTACCAATGTCGCAGGCAATATCCTTACCCTTTGAAATATCGAGAGGTTAAAATCGCATGTTTTCACATAATGACGAGAAAGAAAAAAATACGATTTTTAATTTCTAAAATTATATGAAATGATATTACGAAGAGCACTACGAAATCGACGAAAAAGACGGAGAAATATTTTCGGAAAAATTGACAGAAGGAACGAATACGGAATGAAAGTTAGGGGGAGCAGGGGGGGGGGGCAGGAGAGAGGGCCGTGGCGAGGAGTCCTTTACTGGGATATTAACCGACCCCCCTTTCAGAAAACGGGTGGAAGTATATGGGGTGGACGACGGCGGGGTAAGGAAAATTTCCTTCCTCCGGGAAAAAAAATTCGAAGTGGGCCGAATGGGGAGTGAGTTCACTCTCTACCGACCCATCCCGACTACTTTTTCAAATGGACCCTACGTGCGAGGAGGCAGGGCGAATGGAGGAAAAGGAAGCAGTGGGGGGAGGGAAGGGGGCTACACCGGTAAGGGGCGCAGAACCAAGCGGTGAGAGTAAAGGGAGGAATTTGGCGACCATGGCTCCTGCCATGAGCGGAGGCGAGGGGAGTTTAGAGGAGGAATGGAGATGGACACACAGGCTTTTTGCGCCTTTGATCTCTTCTTCAATCTCCCCCAGCTTGAATTTTAACAGTCCCCCCGAATTTCCTTAACTCTTGGGCTCGTATCGCCTTCTATTCTATTTACTTAAAAAAAATCTACTCTCCGGCCTTCCACCAATCCAGCGTCTCGAAAAGGAGCGTAAAAAGTCCGCCCAATTGAAGTACGATTTCGGGCGAATGTTGCCACGAACAATGCGACGATGTAGCTATGTTTACATCCTATGACTGCCTTGCCTCTTTATATATAATTATTAGATGCAATTACAAAAACGAAAATATAATTTTTTCTCCGTAACTCAAAGCAACCAAAAGACTAGTTATACCCTATTTCATGGAAACTCCTTTTCATAATAATAACAGCATAACCGATTTTCAATGACTAAAAACCTACATAGAACCTTTTACCTCGAGCGAAATTTGAAATTTATATTACATATTGTATAAAATATTATCATTTTAAAGCAGCGAAAAAAATAAATTAAATATGTATCTTAATTGTCAATTTTTTAGAGAGCGGAAAATTCGGGCATTCGGAACTGTAATTTGGAAATAGTGTAATAGTCCCCGCTCAATATAAAACAAAATATTCAAGGATTAAATAATAATCAGTCTATTGACTACGAGGGACATGTTGCAAAATAAAGAAACTTTAATGAACAAAGTGCAAGTAATAATAGATTACTTGACATTCAAAATCCCTACAGTATAAGAAATTATATCTTTACATTAAACTTATCTCCTGCACCAGGCTGTACGAGGTGGTCAAAGGCCACATAAATGTTTACTACTAATGTATTTTGATATATTTTTAGTAACATACGGTTATTTAATTGGTTCATTTCGATATATGTTAGATGGCGCACATAATAGTTTACCAAGACATTATAAACTTGAGAATAGTGTTAAATATACAGGGGCATGCGATGCGATCATGAACAGGTATATATACACTATGAATATATTTTGAACCGCTTCTAACTGACTCAGTGTTGTTACAAATACCTCTATAAACACTTCTCAATCCTCATCGGCTATATTTTCTGATTTCCTTACAACTCGTTTACCAATTCAATAGATTCCTACCAGAAACAATTCCCACCAGCGTGAAATGCATGCTACGTACGAAGAAAGAAAATGAAAATCCAAAGTAGTGCCTAATGTGATCAACTCCTTGGGATTACCTCAGAAATTGTTTTGACAAGACCAAACCATCAGATACCGATTTTCGAGTTTGAAGACCTATTTCATTTCAAGCTTTCCCAGTAAGGAACTATCTGGCTCAATTTCCCACTTTTACATCGCCTTAGATGCGAAAAAGGTGCGAAAACTCTCATCCCCTGTGTCGCATTCCCCTTTCCCTCTGCCTGCATCACGTTTCAATCTTCGCCGCCCCGCCCCATTTTCCGAATCTTTGGCCACGAAAACCTCAGCACGACCCCGACAAAAGAAATTTGAAAAGGGAGTCGGTCCGTCGAATGGAAGTAGGAGGAATATAATTTCATTTTCCCCGAAAGAGAAAAAAATGAGGAGACGGGACATGAAAGGATGGATGAAGGGAAGATGCGCTGAGGATGAAGTGGGAACTGGATAGAGGGAGGGTGAGCAGGTAGGGGGAGTCGAGGAGGCCGACATAAATCAATTTCCAGAAGAGGGTTTCTGTAATTACCTCACAAACGTGCCTAAGCGTCCCGGAGATAAGAGGTGAAAAATAACTAATCTTCGCGATATGTTTCAGTTTGCGCAACTAAAGAAAAATAGATTATGCTAATGGAATGAAAACATCCGAAAGTAATCCGAGTATTTGACCGCCAAAAAGTAAGAGGCTTGCAGGATGCATAATGAAAAAATATAACCTATCTGGAATTACTTCACTAGCATTTAGAGAAGTTCCATTATGGCGTGGATTGTAGGAATTAAAGCGTCTCGGTGATACAGTGGCAATTTTTGAGATTTTTTGTGGGTGGGGCATTGCGGGTCAACGTTTCTCCCGCGTTGCAGGAGCGGCTTCAAGGGGAGAAACGCCTCTGCACCTCGGGGGAAGCGTTAAGTCATCTAGAGCTCAGAAAGCAAGAAAACACGAAGAATACCTCACTATTCCACTACGCTTTTGAAAAACAAAAATATATTTCCATTTTTATGAATTTTACTTTAGAGAACCTACGGTGGCGTTGAAGTAGTGGATTTTTTTTATACCTTTTGATAGTTAAGGGTATCATCTATATGTTTTTTTCGGAATGGATTAGCGTGGTGCGTCCCGATAAGACTAAAATGGACTTTTAAATGAGCATCCCCCTTTCCGAAGCGCTCAACTGTGTTATTTATTTGACGCATAAAAAACCAGTATTCCATTGGTGTGTGATTTATTTTCTCTGTACACCAACTCTCAGTTAAAAGTCGCAGTCGGATTATGTTATTGACGTTGGCACTCGCATAAGAAAACGGCCTTTGAGTCATGGGATCGACTTCATTGAAGCAAATTTAATGGAAAAAACCTGGCAGCAAATAAAATGAGATATTAGTGATAAAGTATATTATTCATCATCTTATGCCACGCTCAATTATACACCGGGATTTGGAGCAAAATGTATTTCAGAATTTATCAGCGAGAAAGGCTTTAAATCCTGTCAAAGAGAAAATCCCTTCAGGGACAGAGCTTGCAGTACTTGCAGTGGTTGAAGTATAGCAAAGAAGATAAAAATACTATTTCTGATCACTTAGATTTCAAATTCCAAAAGATGAACCCATGCTTTGGTGATACTTTGCATGAATTTTAACCAAAGGAAAATTTAATCGAAACCATGTTCATCTTTTCCAAACTTCATATGATCACTTTGAGACTAGACGCTCAGTTCGTACAAAAAAGTAGTTCAGCGGAGGGAGACTGCTCCGAACCAGAGATGAGTTTGCACACGCTTGCTTAAGCGATGGGAGCAATTGAAACAACGATGGATACAAAAAATTTTGAGAGAGGATGTACGGCTAACAAAGGCGGTGAGATTTCAAAAAGCAGAATCCCTGCACCCTAAAATCTCTGGACGGAGCGCAAGAGGAGTTGGAAAAAGGGGGAATGAGTGCGGGGAGGGAGAAATAAAAAGGCAGGGAATGAAGCAGAGATAAAAAGGAAAAGGTCCTCCTCGCTTTTGGATTATGCCACGACCGCCAACATCACACGGCCCTACAAAGGAGTTGCTCGCGCACGGGATCGGGTTGACGCCACACCCTCCCCCCTCCCCTCCTCTAACTCCACCGTTTTTTCTCATTTCTTCCTCCTTTGCGAGGACGGATTAAAATAAATAAAGCCGGGGAGCATGGGAAGGGGTATCCTCGTTGGGGAGCGGCTTATTCGACGAGAGAGCGGAAGATGAGCAGGGCTGGTGTAGTAAGAGAGGAGCGGCGGCTCACAGCAAGGGCACAAAGGGCGTGCGGAGTCCACCGCACCGCATTCCCTTCCCATCGGCCTCCCTCCCAAGGTCCCACGAACAAAAAAAACCCGCGACTCAGCTCGCGTAACAAAACGGCGACAATGCGGACACACATAAAGAGTAGACGCCGGAGAGTGGAGCGGCTAGGCGAGAGGGACAGGGTAGTGGATACGGATCTAAGGAGAAAGAATGAGAGGGCGGCGTGACGGCTTGAGCTAAACGCGAGGAGCGGGCGGGAGGGGGGGGGGTCGAGGGTTGGCACAGGATGGAGGAGGGGATTACTTGAAACTAGGGTTACGGGAAAAGGGCTGACCAGGGCATTTTAACCTCTGCGACTAATAAGACTCCCTCCCTAATGAATTGCAGGCCGTTCATATACCACTGGAATAGGGCATTGGAGTTAAGCGTGATTAGGGCAATGACTCAATCAATATCATTCCAGCCAGTCAAAATCAATAGAGCGGTAAAATTAACGTCCGTGATTACTTCTCTTTCCACGCACCAGGCTTTGCTCAGAGGGGGGAAATGGGACCAACGTAAGAACCGGGATAATGTTCCGAAAATATTCTTTTATTTTGTGCCACATTAAAGGTATGTTAAAGTGGTTTTTATAAGTAGTTACTGTTTTATGCTGAGATTAAGTAAAACCTGAATGAATTTTCACAAGGTCTTGTGACTGAAGACTCATTAGGATATTACTAAACGATAAGGTTGGGCGAATGAAGAAAAGACACCGTAATGACCAGGGAAAAGGACTAACTAGTTAACGCATTCAAACATTTCACAATCAAAATCACATTAAACAATGAAACGATTGTAGTGAAACGATTGAATTTTACTTTAGAATAAGGACTTTTACCGAACTCCGACTGCGGCTTCAAGGTTAGAACGTCAAAATCAAGGTGTTCTGAGAGGAACTTAATGAATAAAAATGCGTCGTAAAAAAAAATGATTTCAATCCCACTGCCATTCTTCCTCCAAGTGAGGCCGGAAACTTTTTAATTCAAATGGCATATAATGGCCTCGGTTTCAAATTCCCTTGGACTTGGATTCAATACATACGGCCAGCGACCATTACATAACTCGGAACGCAACAAACATGACCGATGCTAATGACGAAACGCAAACAGATCATCGCCATGGCGGCAGTAGTTGATAACTAACAACCATATTGAACATTCTTGAATTAAAGGAAACGCGAATGGTAGGGTAACCCGAATTATACCAACATTTATCCTTTCTGATCAAGAATTCATAGTATTTTATTTTTGCCACTTCAAACTCGTATCATAGCAGCTTAAAGCAATCAAGTATTCATTCTGCTTTGTGAAACAAATTCCTATAAATGTTAATCATTTTTCAAACCGTAAAATAATTCACCAATGTGAGCACTCAGCAGTACCATGGTGACGGATGCAGCACAGATTCTCTATAATGGAGAATCAGTTTGAAAACCTCGGGGTAGGGGGAGTAAGTACTTACTGCCGTCTATTTTTATCAGGGAGGAAAAAAATCATAAGCAAGAAAAAAATTCTTAAGGACACAACAAAAAGGTGACTAAAGAAAATGGATTGATATTAATACGCATTGAGGGAAGTTATAGGTAACGCCCATAGAATTTAATTGCAAGACCAATTGAGTGAGAGAAATCTGGTGCTTAATGACTTTTGATATTGATAGTAATAAAAATAGTAATTTTATTTTTAAAGACGAGCGTATTCTTCAAAATAGTACTGAGTAACCGCTATGCAATGCGAGCGTGTTCTCCTTTTTTCTATCGTGAAATATTACACCTTGGGAAATGACGGTGGTCAGGAAAGGAAATCAAACGAGACAGGCAAATTTAACAGTCTTTGATTGTGGTAAGTGGAAAAGGGCACTGGTTGAACCACTGTTGGCCTATGCTGATGTTGATAAAAGCTTAGCTTCAGTTTTCGCCCCAAAAATAATTCGTGCCTCGCTTACCTTAACAATGTTTCGTCGGCTCAATATAGACTGTTAAAGGGGGAGCCGTCTGCTACAAAACAGCGCTCTTAAATGTAAATAATCCCTTCGCAGAATCGTTATCGCCGCAGCTGAAGTAGCTTAAGTGCCCAGCTTGAATATGGTTTGCTATCTGGAATGATTTGTACTGCAGGGGGAGGAATTAAACACAATACGACACAAGTATTAACTTGCACTCATCGACAGACCATTAAAATTCGAAATGTTCACCCCGGCTCCAGCCCAGCGTTAAATCTGCGATAGCTCGACAAGGATTTGATCAGCTAATGTTAAAGAAAAAAGATGCCATTCGATTTCATCAATTAAGCGATCTCAACAGGAGCCATTAGCAGAGGAAACGGATGCGATTAAAATATCGGGATCCACAGGATGAGCGGGTTTCAATTACATCCGAGGGTTTAACGACCATGCCATTAAACGTTTAATGACATCTGAAACGTACCGGCCAATGCCCATTACTTTTTTTAAATAGGAGAGAATATCACGGAAAAACATGTTAATCTCCACGAGCCTCAGTACAAATTTTGCGCTGTATAATAATCATTACTAATAGTAAGCCTATCAGATGAATATGGGTAATTCAGTAATTCTATTAATTATTTAGTTACAATTATGAATTGTAAATCTGCGCAAGGTGAATTAATATGCAAAGAGTTCCATATTTTTTATTTATTTAGAAAAGCAACCAAAAACGCCACAAAGACCTTTTACATTGGATGACATAATAATAAATAAATAGGCTAGAAGAATTCTCACATCCGAATATAAATTCGTAAGTCAATATTTTTATGCATGTGTGAAATCCGAGAAATTAGGACAGGTTTGAAAAAAATTAATGATTTAATACCTATTCATTGAGACCTAGTTGTCATTTAAGCAAACAACGAATTCATCTACAACAGACGTATATTTTTGACAATTTGATAAAATATATATTGAATAAAATTAAACAACTAATTATTCGGAAAATTAACAAGCATTAGCTCAATTTTGGTGTTTAAATTAACAGATAATACAAACGCTTTGGCGATAAAATTATCCTTTTTTTAAAATCAAATTACTCTTTTTTCCTCCCACAGAATTATAATCCAAAAAGTAAGAGGAATCGGAGAGGACTAATCTAAATTATTAATTATGCCAATGAAATGTCAAAGCTTAAATATTGCACGGAAAAATAAAGAAAAACTATTGAAAAAGGAAGATAAGCCAAAGTCACCAATGCACGAAACGCCCAAAATTAAAGAAGGGGATGAAGGCAACAGGTGTAGAGAGAAAAGAGGGAAGAGGGGGCGGCAGCAGTATATTATGGATGTAAGGAAGAGAGTGGAAACGAAAAAAATGAATAAATTAGTGTGTGTGACGAATGGCATGTTATCAGACCTGGAGCCGTCATTTGAAACGATGAGAAAGTATCCACGAACACGCTATCTTTTAGATGTACCTAGTAACTCTAATGCAGTAACCCATGTGGAAACGTCACAAGGTCACAGCGCAGAGTGACCGCTATAATATGCATTGTGAGCAACCTCCAGCGCCTCCAGCAAGAAATGCCAAAGGGCTACAAACTGTGCAATATGTTCATAGTTATAATGAAATAAAGTTCTTTCTCTGAAGAAATTATGGTACAACACGTTTCACTGTATGGCAGCCTCTACAGATGTAAAAAAATGGCGATTAAATTTCAGATACGTACATTAATGAAATTATTAAATACATGTATTCGGTAGGATATATTCCGGTCAAATGGGAAAAAGCATCAAGAATAATGCCCATAAATATTTAAGAAGTTTAAAAAATGCATATTTCATCTCTCTTTTACCTAAATATTTACTGTAGCGAGATAGAAATATGCTTCTAAAAATAAATCACGTAAATGATAAACCAACACTCGGAGAGCTGAGCAATAATAAGCACGCAATTCAAGAGTCAAACTTGGTAGTGAACAATTATATCCCCCCTCGCCCCCCCCCCACCACTGCCGGACAAACTTTTGCTTCAAAAATCTATCTCCTCCTCCCATTACCATTCCTCTTATTCCCTTCTACTGCACCCAAATCCAAAGCGCAAAGGAAAATGCAATCAATATCCCAACCTGAGTTTGTCTATCGCTCACCGATTTCTTTTGGATATGCTGTACTCAAATGTATAATTGCCTACATCCTCCGATCCTTTAATCCAGAATCCGTGAACTGTATACCTAATCCATTGGTATACAGTTCACGAGGTATCCATTCAGTTGATTCATAAAAAATTAATGTCAAATGCTGACAATCCTTTCCACCCTCAAGTTTTTGTATCTACATATTAAAAGAACCACAGTAATCAATCCTAAGGTCGGTTTGGAAGGTGAGTGTAGAGCTCACCCAATACTAAGCCCAACGGCGTGCGAAATACACACATAATGGTAGGGGGGG
>LYUA01000060.1:238065-253634 GCA_002093875.1 Calopteryx splendens | reverse complement strand
ATATATATGTATATATATGTATATATATATATATACATATATATATATATATTTAAGAATAAATAAAAACAAGAATAGCAGGCGGGAACGAAAGAGGGAGAAATCAAGTGATAATGGAAAACGATGAAAGATAAGGGAGATAAAAATTCACTACGGAGCATGCATACAATTGGAAGTAAAAACGTTGCCAAATTACACCACGCCAACTCTTTAAATATGACTGTAGATACATTACGCCGATTTGACGGACTGGGACGGATAACTCCTGATGATAAATCATGCAACGCTAAATAGGTGAGGAGGAAAAAGTAAATGGAAGCAAAAGCGAGAACGAGGGAAAACATGGGGGGGGGGGACAAACACATATGGAGGGGTGGAAACAGGAACGCCAAGGTGGAATGCCAACAAGATGGGGAAGGGAAAAATCGTAGCGACGCAGAGAAGCGAAATCGAGGTTAGGCGGAAGAAAAATCCGATGAGGGAAGCGAGAGAGGGAACGGAATCGGGACACGTGCGGCATAAAAGCTCCCGGAGTCGGTCGATTCTTTTCCGATCGGCGCAGAAAAAATATCGTGGCAAGAGGGAGGGGGGTTAGAAGGAGGGTGGGTCACGGGGACTGGAAAAAAAGGGAACGGAGGAAGTGACGGATATGAAAGAGGCCCCGTGATCGATTACTGGGGCCCGGATAACGTGTCCATTAGCGCCCCAGAGTATTGCAATGTTTTGATGGACTCCCCTTCGTGCCGCGATCAAAATAATCACACCTCTCCATCAAAATCTCCCTAACACGCGCCAGAGTTCCTCCTCTCCCAACTTCTCCCTCCCCGGCAGAGCAAAACTCTCCATCGTCCTTCATTCAGGCGGAAAAACCTCCGGACTCGAGCGAGATATCGATAAAATATGAGCGCCCTGTGGGATTGTGTGTATTTGCGCACGTGTGGTTGTGGCCGGGAGGAGGAGGCTGGAAAGAGCGGGCGGTTGGGAACCCGTGTTATAAATGAGAGAGACGAGGGCTCGGCGAGAGAGAGAGAGAGAGAGAGCGGGAGACGCGAGTGGATGGATGGAGGGAGATGAAAGGAAAGAGGAGTGCACGTGTGTGTTTGTGTGTGGGAGAGAGGAAGCGACGTTGAATACAACGAGAGCGCCATAACTCCGTTTGTCACGGATGCAGCGGCTCCCGGGGGATTTTTTTTTCAATCCTCAGAGAGATGTTCGATGTAGAGATAAAATTTGTGAAAAACGATGGAGTTTTGTTTGAAAACACTGCGCTCGATTACGAAAGGACGCTTGAGTCAACATTTTGGTGAAAAGCCTCGTGCACACCAGATTTTTCATAATAAATAATTATGGAACGACCAATTATTATTAATTTCATCTCCTTGAGTCAAATGAACATGCGGCGGATGCACCCACTGCAACGTAAACGCCTAAAAAAATTACCAGGTACGTCATTTCAATGTAACTCCACATTTTTGAACTAAAAACGAAGAGAAGCTCATGTGATCATTCATACGGTATGTTATGCATGCCGATGTTACATACGCATAACGTGCTAAAGTGAAAGGACATCAGATGATACCAAGTACACAAAAATTCGCCGCGTGTTCCGTTGTAAATTGCCTATCCTAAATTATAAGCCACAATAATGCTTACATTGGCTACGTAATTCTCAGATAAGACAAACTCGGACCTGAAATATCAAAAGTATTCACCTAAATTCCACGCGGAATTCCACTCCTCTCAAACATAGATAACATCGCTGGGGGAAACATTCATGAAAAAACAAAAGGTATAAGCTGGTGGATTTAACGTCCATAGCAGATGTAAGCGAAACATATCACTTCTCAAACCAACTCTCAATCACCCAATAAAAATTAGAAGTCAGTAGCCATGATATAATAGACTCATAATAGCACCTTTGCGTATCATGAAATTTATGAAGTTAATACCCGCTCTGGACATACCTGTCAAAATCTAAGAAATTTGTAATATGATACTTTAGTGAGCCAATATGAAATAAATTTTCACACAGCCATTTCCTCAGGTCACCGAGAGGCCTTAATCCTGGTCGTTACATATCACATCTGTCATACTAAACGAGCTTCAAACCAATATGGCACCACTAGCCCCCAGCGATGTATGCGAAATTCATCCCTTCTACAATGCAACTAAAAAGCCGTTCCAAGACGGACGAATTGGAATACCACCCCATTTCGTAGTTCGAGAACACCAAAAAAAAGGAAAGCAGAGAGAAAGAGAATAGGATAAGGGAAAGTAGAAGGAATAACTTCCCAGCCCTCCATCTCGCACTTCATCCCTCAGACGTAAACGGGGATAGACTTCGTTCTTGACACGGTGCGAGGACGACTGCGCATGGGGGCCAAAGAGCTCTTTATTACCCTCTCCACAGTTTCTTTAAGGGAAGCTGACCACAGATGTGATAACATTTCCTTCTGACTATTTCCCTCTGACCGATGCGACAGATGGACTCGAATCTAGTCAATAAAGGACCCTCTGCTTAGGGAGGGAAGAGAGGGGTAGAGCGAGAAGAAAATCGTCCTCGAAAGGACATAAAGGGCCGAGAGGGAAAAAATACCGGTCGATATGTAATGGAACCCGAGGACATATATGGACTTGGTAAGGCGTCATAAACGAAAAAAAACCAATGGTTGGTCAGAGAGAGGGAAAATTACCTGTCAAATTTATGACATCTCCTTTTACCATTCTCTGAACCCAGTTCCAAGAGCAAAAAAGGGGGTGAGGTGGTGCGCTGATTCGGAAGGGGTTTCATTGATGGACCCGTGCAACCGACAGTTAAATCACTGTTACGTTTCATCTGTTTTCTGAATGATTTTTCATTGATTCATTATCATTCATGAAAGGTAAAAGGTGTTCTACCAACGAACAAAACTCCAACAGAACCCATACATGTGTGAGGTTTCCTCTATCAATATTAATTCGTTTAAATGAGTTAAATGTCATTAGAACTATGGTCATTAATTAGCTTAGTAGTAGTTAAGATTTCCATAGATCGCCAAAATACTTTAAACGACATACTTTTAATACGGTTGAGAGAATAGTTACTGGTTTCAGAAGAACGAACACTTTCACTTCAAACACAGTACGTTTTAATTATATAATTACATAATGCATGCAAGCCATCACAATACGGCACACTGGTTAGTACATGATTAACATACCTGCAATCTAAATATAATATTGAAAGATTTTCTCCAAATGTTGTAACAACATTCAGCTTAACTCCCTTCAGCTCTCCCATCTAGAAATTACAAATATGAAACGAGAAAATTGTCAAGTTATTCATTTGATAGAAGACACCTCCTACCAACACGGATATCCTCTAGAAGAAAAAAGCTAAAGACAGTTAGAGCAAAAATCACGGGAGGCCGAGGGAAAGTCTTGAATCGGAAGGGAAGGCATAAAGGGAACAGTGAAAGTGAAGACAGTGAAGGCGAAGAGCTATAAATAACTTGGCGAGAGAAAAAGAGGTGGAATGCCTTAGAATAAAACACTTGAACAGGGCAAACAAGCTGGACATGCCAGAGCACATTTTTTCCTGAATCTAAATAATGGGACGACTAAAATTCCCTGAGCAAGGGAAGCATTCGTTTTGTAGGAATTTAAACATATGAAATAATAAAATCCACATCAAGCCTCGACCAGAACGACGGGGAAGTGGATATTCGAATTTACAAATTTTACCACGCTCTTACGCTTCTGCTTCTCTGACGATCCCCTTCACTTTCACTCAACTTCTTCCCCTATCCCCTCGTGGGCTGCTTGATTCGAGGCACAAGGGAAAGTCTGGCTGGTTTTCGGAGAGATTGGCCCCCAGAATACCCTCTGCGAGAAGGCAGATCAATAACTAAAGAAAAATAAATATTTAACTCCTCGGAGAAATCGCACCTCCTTTGCTGACAGAAAGTCGTTTTTGTCATCACACTTTTGTCAACACGTTCAATAGGCAAAGTTGAGTCTATTCCGTGAAAACAACTGAAGGTAACAAATTGTTTTTACGTTTGAACAAAAATCACCATTTCTTTCATTAATGACTTTACGACTTAGGAACGTAGTCTGTTCTATAGTTTCACAAGGGTTCTTGGTAATTCTGAGTGAGATTAGTTTGTGGGTCTGGGTGTTTTCTCCTGAATCAGGTCGCTGGCGCCTCCAGTAGCATCCTCGCAAACCACCTTGTGGAAACTGATGTGAGCGGCAACGTAATTTGGTAAGTCGGTCCTTGGTGCGGGATTAACCTCCCCGGAAACCACTTAGTTTGCTTATGACCTATTAGTACAATTCCTTTACGAGGGTTAAAAAACCACGAATGTAACCACAAGTAGTGTATTTGATTATGTGGCAGCTCTTGGCGAGGAATTAATTTTCCGCAAATAACTAGAGCACGTGTGAGTGTGTTTTCCTTACGTAATGCGTGCGTTGATACCTGGCGTGAGATTCTTTCTCCGCAAGATTATTCCGTTTTGTTTTAGTATTATAATAAACGTGTTTGATATCACACACAACCACGGAAAAAGGTTTTTTTCTCCCTTTTTTTAACATAGACAAATATTTATCACACATAATATTTGACTGAATTTGTGCTAGCCCATAGTGATGATAGCATGGGGAAACGGTTATTTTATTTATCATTTCAGCCTTCTATAGTGAAAATTTAAATACCACACTGACGATAGCAAAAGTTATATGCAAAGTTATAAATTAATTAATAATTTACTTTATTTCCCGGTTCCATTCTCATTGAACTTATGCAATAGTCCTCGCACATTTTTCTACTTCCTTCCCTTCCCGTCTGATGGAATCCATTTTGAAACAGATACGCCTAATGAAAACAAACATGGTTCAGCTCAAAGGGAAGGGATCCAGGAAATGCAGGCGGCAGGTAAGAAGCTAACGTGAGGTTCCTTAGGAAGGGATCAAAACTTAAGGCGAGCTCCAACGACTGAGACTGTGGAGCAAAGGTTGTTTCAAAAACAAACTTGGAACAAAACAAAAGCTATAAGCTGGTAGATGCTGGTTATGAATATTCATTCGGTCTACTAAAAGAAATGAGACCAATCTTCTCATCTAACATCAAAGATTTTTATTTGCCTTTCGTACCGTTTTCTAAGGATTAAAATACAGTTATGTACTTTGTGTAGGGATCCTGTGGACTTAAAGATAAAATGAGAGTTCTTACGCTTACTAATACGCATTCGGAGGCAGGAGGCACAACGGCTTCGAAGTCAGGAGCTGGGAGAACAGCACCAACCCGGCATATTGCTGCCAGTTTCGGTTATTCAGTAAAGATGAACAAGACTCAAATAATAGGCAAGTTCGAACGTGATAGAGAGCGGTATTGTAACAGTTTGATTGCTCCGAGGCATCTTGTCTAGCAATATACCCATCATATGAGGCTTTACGTACGTCCCCTATTGGCTGTATTCCAAGATGTTGATTTTCTTAGGGACATATTCCAGGTTTCATATAGTAATTTTTCAATCAGGAATGCAATTTGCCTGTCAGGAGTGAAACCTACAAGTATAATAAACAGGTCGCTAGCAACACTGATGAGGCCTGCAAGAAATTTAATAACAACCGTAGGAAGGATTGAAAATAGGATTGCGCCATCATCAACTATTTCTCTCGTTGATATTCGTACCATTTCGCTATCAGAACTATATTCACATTAGTTTTTTTTCTGTGCTTCCAAAACATGGATATTTACTTGCATATATTCCTAAAAGTCGCCGTAAGGATTTTAATTCGAACATCTAAATAATACCCTGCAAGCCACCACTGGGGAGTGTGGCAGGGGGAGAAGGGATGGAAGGGGGAGAGAACTTGGGGCTTCATCACTAAATATTAAAATGCGCCAATTTAATCTCGGAAAGAACCGTAAGTATTTGATAGTTTAATAGTACTAATAGTACTATTAATGTGTGAAAAATGAATTAAAGTGAAAAATGATTAAAGTATCAAACGGAATTTTACCATTATTTAAGATATCCGAAATCGATTACCCCCCGTATTGTATTTATTCGGTAGGATACCGAAAATAATTGCTTAGCTAGCATTTTTTCACACGGAAAGCTGTTACATCGATGAGGGGATGTACCAGCTTTCAAGAATAAAAGAAAAAACTGTTTAAAGGTTCATGTCGTCTCGAAATTGAGAGAGGCGTAGTGACGGAAATAAATAGACTCGACCGAACATTAGAATTCTTAAATTACATTAGTGGAAAAAAAGATGAAGCAACCAGCCAAAGTTACTATCTTATATTTACATCAAGTCAGTCACACACATTCCCTTGGCTGCCCCCACTCCCACACTGCTTCTCCATCCATTTCTCTTTCTTTCCACGGTTCGCAGCGCCGGCGCTTATCAATTCACTCAATTTTGGTATTGGCATTCTCGAGGGTTCCTGCAAGCAACAGCTTGGAAGTTGTTCCAAGGAACTTCGGAAATAAAACAATTTCCTAGGGTAAATCAGGCGGGCCATCGAGGGGAAACGTCTGCGAGGGGCGCGGGTCGTAACTGGAGTGCTCTCCAATAAATGCGACGACAATGCAAAGGGGACTTTATCTGCGCGTTCCCAACCTTCTCTCCAGTCTTGTCATAGCGCCGATATCCCTCGCCTGCAGATAGCAGGAATAATCCCCATGTCAATGTAGAATTCTCAATTTGAATCAAGCGTTAAAATCGGAGAATCCCGAGGGTATCTGTCCTAGATAAGGCTAATCAAATGCAAGTGGATGCGGTAGACTCGTTTGTCACAATAAATTTCTTTATGACACAGAAATAAGAATAGCATTTCTAGCGCACGATATTACACACAAAGTCGGATATCGATGGGCTGAAGATATCACAAGAATCCTTACTAGCTTATAAACCTAAATTGGAGTCTTATTACCACACGTATTTCCGCAATTTTTTATTTATTTTTAACAATAAAAAGCACAGCACTGTTGGAATGCATTGTAGACATAAATGGGAGTTTGATGTACAAATCTACAGGAATCCAAGCTAAATGAGAATCATTTGAAACAGACACCACAGGCGGCGTATGCTAAATAGCACAGCAAATTAATGCAAACAAACAGACGGGATCATCGAAATAGGGGGAGTAGTTCAGGATAGTGCGAGACTGACTTAATTGCTATTTCCGTTAAAAAAATAACCCATTAAACCTCTAACGGGCCTAGAGGGGAGATAATTTCTGCATATAGCAAAACGAGTAATTGCAAACTCCGCGGGAAATCAATGTGAATACGGCAGACTTGGTGAGATATGCCCGAGAAATATGTACCCATCAACTGGATAATTTTCGATAAAGGAGCCACTGTCTCCAATGATACATAATTGAATGAAAATTAGAACAAATATGTTTCTCTAATAAAAAGACAAACTTTAATTTTCCACAAATTTTAATTTTAACACAATAGATTTCGACAAGTATGTCATCCTCAGGTGAAATACAGAAAATCATTTTCCACATCGAGTTCTCATATTTAAAGCAGATCTGACTGATAAATCCCCAGAGAAACAGAACAAATTACGGATTAGTCGGTTGAACAGAGCAAAATAAGGCCACTGTGTCATTTATTATTTCACAATTTGAACTCAATGTCTTTAGAATCTTTAACTGTTCGAGCACATCCAGGCGGAGTCCCTTCCTCTCTAAATAAAGGATTTTAGGAATTAAATTACTTTTGTATCTGTTTTCAAGGAGATATTTAAAAAATTGGGATGTTTTGTTAAAAGTTTTAAAGCAGATCTGATGTTCATTTATTCTTTTCTGGAATTCCCGCCCTGTTTGCCCTAATTATATGGTAGAGCATACGCATTGATGCTGATAAACTCCGTTATTTTTCAAAATTTGAATTTTATACTTAGTGTGATAAAAGATTCTTCTGGTTAGCTTTATTATTGAAGGCACGTCTTATTTTGTCTTTCGGCAAACCTTCGTGGTTTTACATGATAATTTTCCGAGGCAAAGAATTCTCTTCCATTTCACTGCAGTACCCTTTTCGTAAGTGGTACCGAAGATGGAATTAATATCTACCTTAATTAACTTTATATTACACAATTTTCCAATCAACTTTAGAAAGTATCCACTATATATCGCAATGCGTTTAATTGTTTCAAGTTATCTTTGAGTATCAATGCGTGACTTGGGTACATTTATTTGACGATAGGTCATAGAATTAAAAGCTGCCAAGTTTTGGAAGAAATGGCGCCTGGATTTCACATGAATGACTTGGTTAGTATGTCTTTATTGAAAACTGAAAATTCCAGTTTTTGATTGTTTTTGGAGATAGTAATATCACAAAAGTTGATAGATCAGTCACTTTCTTTTTCTTCAGTAATTTTAATGGATTTGCTCATTGAATTTAAAGGAATAAAGAAATTTTCTAGTTGTCCCTCCGAGCCAGACCACACTCAAAATATATAATCCACTTAGCGATACCAACGAAAGATTTGAAGAGGAAAAAAGATAACTTTAAGCTAAGCACTGCGGTTGTTTTAAATAGGTCCCATGGAATTGGAAATAGTTCTGGGAAAATTATATTCCATTGATGCACACAATGCACTCATAATAGAGGTAGGGATTGCCTTCCTTAGAAGGATATTCTCAGCTAACTGGGGAGCTTCTTTAGTGGGGACACTCGGGTAGAGAATACACACGTCGAAGGAGACGAGGATGCACTTACGGGGGAGGACTATCGCTAGTTTGGCGAGTTTTTTTACACATTATTTTGGAGAGAACTTGGACATGTGGCTGAAAACTTCGTTGACTCCCTTCGCTAAGAGGTGGTTAGGGGTTGATACATTGAATACAATTGGTCTTATTGGAAAATTGGGTTTGTGCACTTTTGAGATACCATAAAACGGGCATCGAATGATTCATTTACGCTAACTTTTCTTTTTCACTTGGTTTAAACAGAACTAAGCAGCAATTTAGGAAACTTTTACAAGCAGTATGAAAATTTCCTGTTGGATCACTATCCAATCTTTTGATGGTCTTTTCTCCGATGCTCTTCACATTTGGATATGCAACTTTTTTTCTTAAGGATCAACGATAAATTCCATTTGTCGGATTTTTGAATAATGAGATAGTCGGTTGAT
The DNA here is from genome assembly GCA_002093875.1 of Calopteryx splendens. Lineage (NCBI taxonomy): Eukaryota > Metazoa > Arthropoda > Insecta > Odonata > Calopterygidae > Calopteryx > Calopteryx splendens. Next base: position 244,490 of record LYUA01000060.1, on the reverse strand, counting down.
AATGTGAGTCTGATGGATTTCAAGGCGACCCATTCCATATGAGAGTTATATCGGCAATAGGGCTTTCCGGGAGCCAAGACTTGGTGAGAAACATAGACGATTTTCGAAACGTTTTCCACAGTTTTTCTCTTTTCAGAAGGCAACTTCCAGGTTTTCTACTAGGAGTTTTACGTCGTTGCAGGTAACCGAGATATTCTAAAGAAAACCACTTTAGATGCACAACCATCGTCAACATAATCGAGCTCATCATCGTTTAATCGATTTGTGATCTTTAATCCGTTAACATTTACCTATCGTCTTGGTGAAATGTGCTAAAAGCCAATTTCAGCATGCGACCTGATTATTGCAAAAGGATCACTAAAACTTCTCAAACCTTAACGGTCGTGTTTAGACCATGTAGAAGACCAATCGCACTAAGCACAATAACAGTGTTCTTCTAACATTGAATGCGATTTTCCCAGATTTGAGTACTTCTTCGCGGTGCTTCGTAATGACATATTAACTAGGTTACAAAACGTGTTCAACTGATAAAAAGGTACTTAACGATTATACACAACTATTCAAATAAAATTCATCATGCGAGATAAAACAAAGAGAGGCAGCGAACGAACAAAATGAGGTACTCCCAGAAAAAACGAAGGAAGCGTAACGAGAGAATCGCTGCAAAGCAATTTCCTTGCACTGAAAAATTAATTCCATTCTTGTTGTAGCCATGTGAGTAGGGGAAAAAAATAAAGCAATTTTGGCGCCTCGAGCCGAATTTGGAATTGAAAGAAATCCCTTCACCTACCTCTTTTCCGTATACAGCGTTTCCACAAAAAAAAAGAATCCCTCGCGAGCTACGAGAACAATAGAAGCGAAATAATTCGAGAAGTGCATAGAAAGAAATCCATTGCGAAGCGAGACAACGGAAACAGAAAAAGCAAGGAAAGAGGGCTGTTTCCCTTAGCGGAAGGAAAAGGTGGAAGTGCATAGAACCTAAAAGACAGATTAACTGAAAAGATATCGAGGGAGGAAACGTGACGGTGAGAAGTTCGCATTTCACAGAAAATAAATGAAGATATTTATATAGAACAAAATAAGAAGAACCGAGATGAATTTATGAGGAAATATAAATACGACAGAATAAGTTTTAAGGAACAGAGTGAGCCCACCGGAATGCGCATAGTAGACCTGAGCTTTATATAAAGAGACTGGCTGAGAAATAAGAGTGTACTCGTTGGAATAGCTGTCCCGAACGATAAGCGCAGGGGTAACAGGGATCTATTTCAGAGGAATAAAAGACAGTTTAGGTGTAGCGACATTAGCAACTGTAAGTGGCCAATACAAATAACTGCAAATACCTACGCGAATGTGAGATCAGCATCTCTTCTTCAGATGAAATAAGTAGGACACTAAAGGATTGGCTACAATCTTACTCACCTACATAGAAACATAATTACATATGACGTAACGAGTGCAATTGAAACGGGGAATGCAAAAGGAACCAACTACCTTATAACCCTGAGGAACAGCAGCTTGTCAGCTTTTATTTAATAATATACCTACAGTTTAAAAATGGACGCAAATCCATATTTTCCAGAGATGAACTAAGCAGGCTGTCACCGATAGCATATAACATTGTCAACTATAATGGGAGAATGATTTGCAAATGGGGATGATTGCAGTGTAAATGCGAATAATAAATTGACATATTTCATAAATTTGTGAAATTAAATGGTATCAAGAAAATGACTTTTGGAGTGGCAAATTAGGGATTTATTTGGAACCTAAAAGGTCGTCATTGGGCCCACGAAAACCATAGTGAAACCTAAGATGACCTTAAAAAATTAAAAAGTGAGAGAGATGGAAAGGCGCTATTAAAAATAGAAAAGAATAGGAAAATCTGGTAAAAATCAGGAAATTGCAACGTCATCGTGGGAGCACTAGTGGAACAGAAGGAACGAAAACACGAAAGAGGGTAAAGATGGTGTAATTTTGGATGTAATATAGATTTGTACTGTCATACACAAGTGTTCAAAAACCAACGTCGGGGAAGATAAACGAGGAAAATGCTGGAAGATAAACGTGGAAAATGCTGGAAGAAAAATCAAAATGAGAAGATTCAAAGGAAGCAGAGGCTCAGGGACCGAGTGAATGTCTGCAAGATTCCAGAATATAAGAAAATAAAAGAAATTTATAACCAAACAAAAGGAATATATAAAGAATTAGAAATGAAAAAAGCCGAAAAATAAGAGAAGCATCGAGATAATGGGTGAAATAGCTATGTGACGAAGAGTCGGAAAACCTTGCAACCAGGTGTATCAAGGCAAACGATTCTCTCTATTCACTCTTGCTCCACTGGACTACCGCGCCCCGAATCTTCATAATATCACTTGTAAAATTCTCAACAGCAAAGGCACCGATGGAATTCCAGAATGAAATGAACGAAAAACAAATGAGGGCAGATAAATGCAAAAATGTTCGGACAGTACGAATGAGCCATACATAAAAAACATCTCAAAAAAATGGAACGTTCAGCATGAGAAATACAACATGCAGATCCGTTTAGATATTGGAAAAATTGGGCCGCAAAAGATATTTTGGGTCAAATGTAACTAACATAAAAGATAATTTAAAAGGATTGACAGGCATTCATCATGCTCGTGCATTTGAAGAACGCATTCGATTGTAAAAATAATTCCTAGCATGAAGCGCGTTAATTTATCTAATAATGATATAAAATTGATTGGTAGCCTAAGGAAAAACCGGTAAACCTAAATTAAATCTGGAATAGGCATTAAAGATCCAAAATTATAAAAATAAAAAATATACAGGGCTTGAGGTCATTTCACCTTTCCTTCATTGCACCAATTATCTTATACGTAAGCATGAATATAGCAATAAATGCATTCAAAGCAGCCTACGAATTAATGTGCATCCAAAGAGAAAAGCATCGGCGCGTTGAGCTTTGTCAACTTAGCTGTAGTAGCGCCACCGAAAGAAACGAATCGGAAGAAAAAACGAAAGTAAGATAATTTCTCTTGTCATAAGATCAGAAGGAAAATGAAATATTAAATGATGACTCACAGACTTAAAGTGACCAAATAGAACTTTAATTAAAGAAATTGAAAAGTAGAATTACCAACGATGGAAGAAACAAGGAGAGTATTTTAAAATAACACAAGCACAACTGATAAAAAAGTACATTTAAGAGCCATGAATAAAAGTCTGTAAGTAAAGAAACAATTCATGAAACCATATGAATAGAGAACGCTTTTTTTTATGACAGTGAGACCAGGAAAATGACAGTACTGGAAGACTGGAAGCAATGGAAATCTAGATCATCAGAAGAATGATCAAGGTGAAATCGATGGATGGACCTCACGAACAGGGCTGCATGAAGAGTGGCAGAATAAAGAAGTATAGGAACATGACTGATAGAAGAGGATAAGCTAGCGTGGAACAATTGGAGACGGGATAGATAAACTGGAGAACAGTTCATGATGGAAAAGTGAACGCAAAAACGTCAGAGGAAGACACAAATTAGAGACACAAGAAACAATATCAATCGTAAAAGCGAATAAATATGACCCTGAGATATTGCCCTAAAGGATAAAAGAAGAAGATTACGACACGTGATAAGTGATAATATTTTAGATATGATCGAATGCCAAAATTTCTTGAATCAAAGACAAAGCATATCCCTCACATTATATGTTGTCAAACTACTACTTGTTCCAAATTTACACGCTCGATTTCGCAGTTTTTCCCAAGTTAGGTGAAATAAATTTTCAAAAATAAACGACGATAACCACAATTCAGTCAACAATCTTGGGGGAGAAAAATTCATGTAACACACTGGGAACCGTGAACAGGGTTAATTCCGACTCTGTGGTTTTGTGGCCCCATCCAATCACCTTAATGGCACGGCTTTCCATAAAGCGTAGAAGCTGTTATTGGAAATGCAAAGATATTAAATGATTCCACATAAAATTACGAATTTACAATATTGCGAGAATATGGCAAAAATGAATGAATGAGAGAGAGATAACCAGAATACTTTTCTACGTTCCCATATTACAATTAATTGGGATTGATTTGACTTTTAAACCACTTAATGCCGAATAAGGGTATCTTTCCACCTCAACAAATACTGCCCACTTCATCCAGTTATGTTTTTAAGGCATATTTGCGTTATAAAATGCACACGAATGGAGATCTAAAGCAAATTGTTCTGAGCGCAAACTGTCACCTTCACCACCTTGGGGCAGAGTGTCGGCTAACTGAGCGCTGTCATTTATCTCACTCAGCGAGGGACAGGGGGGGCCTGTTGACTCAGGGATCCGGGATGAAGTGGACCTAAAGCGTTAGGGAAAGGAAGGCGGTGAGGGGAAATGGAGGCGATGAAGCAGGAGGGAGGAGGTGGATGGGTGTGACGGGGGATTATTAAACAAAGGAGTTGAGAGGCAGAGAAAGCAGAGAAACGCGCAATTCATTACCACTCGGGAAGTGCGCATTTATTAAAAACTATCGAAGGTGTTGCATTATTACTGAAAGCGTTTATACAAGGCCGCACGTGGTGCGTCAATTCAGTGTATTGATTAAGAGCATCAGAACATACAAAATGCTTTTAATGAAGCTTATATAATTAAGCATTCGATAACCACGATTGTGTGTGATGTACGATGTGCTTTTGGTGATTATTTACGTTGCTCAGAATAAAGTTAACGAAAAAAATGTCGCTTAACTGGAGAACGAGCAAAAAAGAAATCTACCATATTGTACCCAAAAATGTCGGAATTACAACACTGTTGGCTGGGACGTCATCGTTAGGGTGATACTTCGCCGAAATGCAAGAATATTTTGCTGTTAAGCATATGAACATGCATACACAAAATGGACTGTTAATTTGAGATTCAAAATTGATATTGTTATCATCATAACAGCTATTTATATTAAGGATTTCGGATAAGGATTTCATCAACGCCCACGTGGATGAAAGGTAAAGTTTCTCACTAAGGACAATTTAAGACTAACTTATATTATTTTAACTAATATAATTTAAATTACTTCCACCTGACATTCCACTTCCTGAAAACTGATATGAGATTTGAAATAAAAAAGTGCTACCTGCTGGCCCGCCGCTGTAAAAAGACGCCTGGGGTCAACAAGACAAGGACATTTATTGACAACAGATCTGAATACATATACAGAAAATTGAGGGATATATATGGAGGGAAATGTTTACCCCTCTGAGTGCGAAAAGAAAACTAATGTAAATGCTCGTTCTTTAGTTATTCGACATTCTTATACGTTACCTTTTTTATGAACAAGAATTCAATTCAGGAATTCGTTTTTCTCTCACACACACATAGGATCAACAGGCGGAAGGGAAAATATCATTAAACGTTGGTTTCTTAGCAGTTGCAATGCCAAAACTTTCTCAATTAACATGATAGGAACACCGACCGTAGCCAACAAAATGTATTTAGACCTATTGAATAGAAAAACTAACACTAAGCGACATCTACATCAAGAAAATAAACCGCAAGCCACAGCAAGGTCGTGTGGGAAGGGGTGTTGGGAATCCAGCCGTGAATAAAAGGAAGGAGAAAGGTGGTTTATAAGGGGATGATTTCATGGATGTTCTTGTTAGNAACACTAAGCGACATCTACATCAAGAAAATAACCCGCAAGCCACCGCAAGGTCGTGTGGCAAGGGGTGTTGGGAATCCAGCCGTGAATAAAAGGGGGGAGAAAGGTGGTTTATAAGGGGATCATTTCATGGATGTTCTTGTTAGCCCTTCCCTCTTCTTGTGCTGTGGTCGTGGATCGTGTCAGGGGAAAAACGAATTCTTGAATCTATCAGTTAGGTTATTTCCATAATTTCATCACCATTGTTCGACTTGCCGAAGTAGTGTGGATGTTGGATTGCTTCCACTATTTCGCATTCAAAAACACATGAATAAAAATAAGCCTAAAAAAATGAAGAAACATAAATGTCTTTTGGATGCGCAAATTTTATTCAGTCCTCAAACCTGTTTCCCAGATAATTGTATTTTTAAAACATCGAAAAGATAAAAATCGAAGATTTTAAAACATAAAAAGCGCGTGCATCAATATGGCTAGATATAAAGCAGCACACACGCCTTAGGGAGAAGGGTGTTGCATAAGTAATAACTATAAAAACTGATATGTTCACACGTGAATACTTTGAGAATGGAAGAAGGTGGAAATATTTTGGGTATAATCGATGGCTCCCCTCGCTGAAAAAAAGACAATGAGTGGAGGAGAGGGAGAAGAAAAAGGGAGAAATATTATGGTGGGGGAATGAAAAGAAAAAGGAGAAAAAATATTGGGATGACGGAGGAGGAAATGGAGATGGGAACACAATGGAAATGGATGGAATGAGAGGGCGAGGGGGGGGGGATTGGGAGGAGAAG
>LYUA01000060.1:201716-229946 GCA_002093875.1 Calopteryx splendens | reverse complement strand
GTGAGTGAGTCAGTCAGTCAGTTTTGCAGCTTTATATATATAGATATATATACACACACCTTATAAGGTATTAGAGGATTATCGGAAAACCATAGGAGATTGTCCCCGTCTAAAAATACAATACCATTTAATACGAAAAATAAAAGAGACACAACTGCAAAATTACGAATCACAGAGAGGGAACCATTAAAATTACGAGTTGAGCAACTTAAATACAAAAAGAATTAAAAATACGGATTTTACTTCTCTTTTTCCGGTAGCACAGTTGCTGATCTTTACAAAGGCGTTCTGACTGCTCATTGTTTGGTAAGAGTTGAAAATGATAACGAGATAGTGTTCACATCCAGTTCCATTTCTTTTACAAAAATGAGCAATTATTTTTTATCAACTTCACAGTTATCTCATGACTGTTGAACAAACAGTGGCAGTGAAAACTTGCACGGTTTAATAAGTAACGGCTGAATGCGAGCACGGAATTAAAATACCGAGATTAGAGGAGATATAAATGCACATACCTGAGATATAGCAGGAAAAATTATAAAATATGCATGAGTATTCAACCTACTTAATTGGTTGTACGGTCAATTCACAACGCGAAAAAATACATCAATTAAATAGATCATGAGTCATGAAGTATACCTCACGTGCCATAGGCAAGGAAATGTTAAGATACGGTAAACGTAAATTATATAACAATTCCCTTGTAACCTTTTCCTATAGCCGGAGAATTTGACATAATCATTTGGATCTTAATTGTGGACTAAGGTTCAAGAACCAAAACAGTATTTCATATGCTTTAGAAATAAGTAAATGGCAGAAATAACAATTAAATATGTACGACATTATTAAAGCGACGTTATTCCCACGTTATCATTAGCCACGAAGGGAATGATGTATTTTTTGTGTAAGCCCCGTGTGATGAAGGAGTTGAGGAGGAGAAGGGGAAAACGAGGAATGAAATACGCGATCGAAGCCTTCTGTTAGACTTTTGCGGCCGTGAGTTTATTTCACCTTAATCCCCTTGAAGGCCTACCATTCACGCACCAGTTGAAGTAAAACTGCTTCTGCTGCTGCTAACCTGCATCCTAGGCGGTTTCTCTTCCTTAAGAGGGGTGAAGAGGTTTGGGCACAAAGGGAAAAGATACGAGCTCTTATGTATATTATGCGCGGGAGGCAGAGCGGAAAATTGAAAGAGCCATCACGAAAATACCAAATAAAAGTAAGGAAACTCGAGAACCCAAGGTCCATTTATTTATGCTTATTCCTTTTTCCCTTCTCCTCCCTCTCTCCCTTCATCGATTCCACCCGCTCCTGTAAATCTTGCCGAGGGCATGGATCAGACTGCCGGTCGCTTAAAAGGGATAAAAATGGATTAATAAAGCGATTCTGCGAGGAAACTATCGCTTCGTCCTCAGTGAGGATTAGAACATTATTACCTTAAGAAATTTCGACCTTCGTAAATTTTAGACTCTAAGCTGCAATTCAGATAATTTCTTCGACCGTTTACTTAATCCCTTGTTAATAAAGAACCATCTGAGAAACTTAGAGGGTTTCGATAAATGAAATCAGTGGAATCGATGCATTTTTCGGCGGCTAAGGTACTTTTCCAGAATGTGGAGAAATTGAAGGCGGACTTGACCGTTACTATTCTTCAATTCCATTCCAAATTAAGACCTCTCTATCGAAGCATAGAAAATATGCACTCTTTCGCCAATACTTTGGTTATCTAGCAAACTATTTAAAAAATTGAATAGGCAGTAAACGATGATTATTTATGTACAAACAAATCACATGCGCTTTCTAAATACAATGCACAGGTCATTCGCGGATACAAAGCGGATGTGTTTAATGAAAAAATGGAGAAAAAGCTTACGCGACGCATGCCTTTTATTAATCACATATTAAAATATTCAAATTACGCTAAAATTTAAACGTAAAATTCGAACCATTAAAAAAATCATCATATATGATTGATTATTACAATAAAAATGCCTCGGGCATACCAAGAGCATTATTCGCATCAATATTATATGAAAAAACCGTTGACAAGTAATTTACGTGACAGCTGTTGATTTATTCTCAGGGAATAACATTTACCTTTTAGAGATAAATCTTTTCTCACAGATATGAAGAAAATTAACACTGAAACCACCGAAGTCGTAGGAAATCTCATCATTATCCCCACGATTCCTAAGGCATACATATCGAAAACTTAGGTAGATTTTAGTTTCACATCTATCGCGTCTTCCCATGAGAATTATTTTGACTCTGAACGTTTACGTTTTCCTAAAGGGCTTGGGGGGGCGAGAGCATGGATAAAGGCAAATAAATGGACGCTCACTCTCATGCTTTCACTGAAAACATGTAGCACAAAAGAGTAAACAGCACGTATTTCGACGAGCCTTAATGAAACCCCAATGACAAACAATAAAAGTGCTCGACATTCGTTGTGAACTCAGGGGGAACACCGCATTCACGCTTGTCCGGGTCTTAGTTTAAACTCGATCCATAAAACGCACTAAACCCACACTCACCACGCAGCACGCCCGCAAACCAATTCTTTCCCGAAGGCTATCCAAAACCCTTTGTCAGACCCTAACTTTTTCTATGCCTTTTTTTTAGCTTTCAGATGAATTTACGACAATGGCACTCTCTGCGGAGAACTCAACCGCGAGTGGCATTTTTCAAAGGGCATTTCTTCTCGAAGTTTCTTCACGGGTCGAAATCCCTCTCATTTTTTCATCTCTACTTATGTTAATATGCAGATAGAATTACAGGGTATAATATTCCGCCATTATAGGAGAATATTCGTATAACATTCCGCCATCATAGAACGCTTATCAGGTCAGTTTTAATGGAAGCAATTTCATCCATCGCTTTGCTTGCATTTGTATGAGTGCTCACTACTTGAAACACTCAACGAATAAATCATAAAGATAACTTTTAGTAGGTGGTTATGTCATTTTTACGTAATGGAACACTGAACTAAAAAAAAAACTAATTGCATTTAATATCAACCAAGGAAGCTAAGGAAAGAGTGCACTTTTTCTTATAATATAATTATGCCATATCATTGGAAAATAAGCAGCAAAATTTAAGGGTTAAAATTTAAGTTTAACTTACAAAACTAAAATATATATGACAAAATATTGATGTACTATTGTTTGGAGGAATTTAGACTTAAGACCTAAACAGATTACAACACAAGTAAATGACTTGCGGACGCAAAAAGTTCCGTAAAAGTTTTATAAAATTGATCCAAATGAAACAATTAAATGGTGAAGCGGGATTATTTAACCGCAATGGGTAGCGAAAGGAAAAATGAAAAAAAAACGATGTAGCTAGCACATTAGTCTTCCATATTTGGCATCCCTATGTTACAATCTAAGATTAAATATAAATTATCAATTGATATGAACTTATAAAATAATCTCAATTACGGCAATCATATTGAATAAACAACGTTTTTCCACTACTGCTACCCACATAGCATTCATCCCCTTAATAAATAAAAAATAAGGCATCTCTCCCCGTAGTTAACTGCCTTCGTAATTCCTGTCATCAAGATTCTCAGACAATTTCTGTTCATTATAATCAGAAAAAATAAATAAGTAAGACATGGCATTTTAGCATATTTGAATTTACTCCTTAATTCATAAAATGCATATACCTCTTAGCAGAATAATGAACTTTATCTCAAAAATTAGCTCATATACAGAAATCAGTCTATTTAAGTATCAAAGTAAATTTCATTATTTCTACCTAGATTACTCGCTCACCTTAACTACCAATTACACACTACAGTAAAAAGGGATAAGTTCAAAACTATGAATTTAATTTCAGTGTCTAAGTAAAATCGTTTTAAATTTACACGAACAGTTTAAGAGCACTCGTTTGTTTTTAAATTATCAGCGAAAGACTTAAAAATTAAAGAACAAAATTGGAATGATTCGCTAATAGTGATGATTAACGATTGTAAAATTTTTGCGCGTCGAGCAGATGACTTCGGGAAAAATGTCTAAACATGGTCATAAAAGTTTTAAAGCATGAATTACATTTAAGGAATTTTCCTTATGCATAATATTTTCCCAAATACAAAATATGGAAAATTGAAAAGGCATCACTGTATAAAATGATGTTTTCTTTGAACCATTCATATCTGAAAACCTATGAACAAAAAGGAATAAAAAATGCAAGCGTGCAACAACCATAGAATAAAACAATAATGAGTCTCGACTCATACTTTTGTTTAATGTTCGGAAGGGAAGGCAAGGAAATCAAATCAACACCTTTCATACTTTGAAATTCAAATGGATTAACTTCCTTGCAAAACTTGTTGGCATGACACAGAGAATTGCAAACACCGAAATGAATCGTAGCGAACGGTAGGTTTACCGGCTTGGTAGGGCATAAATCACCCACCTCCAAATCATGAATGATAAACACGGGGCCGCTATGAAGGCTATGCATTTAATAATCACAAGTGCGAGGAAAGGCCGTCGGTGTGGGGAGGAGATATGTCTGCGTTGGCATTGGTGGCGCGAGAGCGCGACGGCGGAAAAAATATAAATGCTGAATCCGGGGTTTTACGGCGGCTACTATTCTGTAAAGGGGCATCGGCGGGATAGCATAAGAGAGAAGGGGGAGATGGAAATGTATGAACAGAAAGGAAGGGTGAGGGAGAGAAGCCAGACGGTTTTTTGACCAATAATACAAAGTTTATAAAACGGAGAAATAAAGCCTTTCCCCCTCTCCTTCACATTTTAACGCGTGAAAGAAGCTCTAAAAAAAGTAACGCCTATTACGGCACCGCCGTCATCAAAAACGGGATTAATAGAGACAACTCCAGCTCCACAGGCTATAAAACGGCGACACATTAAATCAAGGCGCGGTCATCCATGAGAAAAGGCAGATGGGAGCATTGTGGAGTGGAAAAAAGATGGCGAAAATTAAAATTCCAGTGCTCAGACAGGTAAAAGAGGAACGTGAAGGTAGAGACATTCCACTACGGCAGGAGCAGTAGCGTTTTGCGGAGTTGATGTTGAGCATGTCAAAACATTTGAAATAAACTAGACCTCTTTTTCAATCGACTACTTTTAGCATGGCGCACGGTCCATCTGATGGATTAAAAGTAAATTATGCAGAACTGGCACTTCTTTATGAGTCCCAAAACGCACCACCTACGAATAAAAACTATTCGGCGGATGACCTTGCAAGTCATATTTAATAGTTTCAAAGGACCGAACGTACATATCGCCGATGGTAGAATATGAAATTTGGAGCTCGACACCTAACTCAATTGCTGAGAATTTACATAATTGAAATATAATACATACATTCTGACTAAACGTAATTAATGTAGATTATCTTGGTAAAACTGCTAACCATCACCATTCAGTAACTGTTCAGTCAAGTATTAACATGAACCTGCAGGATGGATTAGAATTGTTTTGCTCTCAAAGCCTAATCATGCAATTTGAGGAACATCACCATCATCATTATCATCCATCGGAGTTTGACCGCTTGTTATTTCATCGGTATTTTTATTGCGACATTAAGAGTTGATTCGGAATTTCTATATGAACTGATATTTATCTCTTGCTACAATCATAATACTTTTTTCCATTAAAACTAACAGCCACACAATTTCACATAAGAAATATTAATGCTTGAATGGAAAACTAGATTGCTAATAGCTAAAGAGAATATAAAAAAGGAAGTAAAATAAATAGTTCCAGAGAAAGTGAGGATAAGTGGATAATGTGACTGAACAATGTGCATACATGCCAAAGAAAGAAGGCAAAGAAAAAAATATTTGGATAGGGGAAGAATATAAGTCTTACACAATTTGAGGTACATAAGGTATTTTACTATATGTGACGCGGAGAATTGAGAAGTCCTTCGCATGAAGAGATAGATACATTTTTAATAAGGAAACATGCACGAAAATAACGTAGATGAAATAAGTTAGAACATGAAATAATTAGTGGCGGATAAAAAAATTACCTTAACCACAAAAGTAGATAAAACGAAATGAACAACTAATAAGGATTACTAACTGAATATTGATATTACTGAAAAAAATTAACGACATTCAATAACTAATTATTCACGCATGTAACATTTCTTTATCCTTACGGTATAAGGATATTAAACCTTCCGAAAAAACTTCTTGTTGGGATATCTCAAGGAACTACCGGTTCATTTAAGATTATAATAACATAAGAAAGGAGTCTTGAACTCATAATTTTTTTAATAATAATTTTCGGAAAAGGGGCTCAGAGTAACACACTGTTTCGAAGCAATGCACAAACCTGAAAGCACATAAGCGAAAACCTTCCCATAACTTTCCGAGAATTGAATCAAATCGTACTACCAAAAAGATTTTGGACGAAGAAAAAAGTAAAAACACTCAATTATCATCTTTCGGATTCACTACGCCTCACTTTCTGCTAATATGAAGATTGATTGCTACTCCCTTAGCCCTAAAGAACCTTAACTCAATATAATTATTAGTCCTGATAATTTTAAGTCCATTTCATCAACCAACCAGTGCACTGCACCCTCACCCATCACTGAAAGCGCTTTCGGTTTGGTGGGACCAATCCTTTCTTTCCTAAGTCTCCCATCACGGATTAAATTGAAAACCGCGCTCCGTCAATCCCAAATTCAGCCCTTCACAAGGGACCTCCTCGAGGCGAGGGGGCGCACATAAACCACTTTCCTTCCTTGCGCCGAAAGGCACGCTGAAATGAAGAGAGGGGGGGGGCGAAAGCAAGTAGAGACCTCCACCCGAGAGAACATTGCCGGGAGATCATAAATCAAATGAGACTTCAGAGGCCAACGGTTGGGTCCCTTCGCGGTGCCGCATCCGGTAAATACGTCCCACCCTACCTCCAGGGAGACTTAATTTTCTGCTGCTTTTAATTGAAAGGAAACAGAAGAGAGAAAAAATTACAAAAATTGCCAACAAACAGGAAAATATGAAGTTGACAGCGTGATAACAGGGTGCGGCACAGTTCAGATAATTCAATCACTCCAGACAATCACGGTTTTGCCATTAATCAAATTGTACAAGCTACTGCGTAGGATTATTTTATAGAAGCCATTGGAGATAACTCAATCAATTGATGGATTCTGGCAAAAGGGGCAATATTATTTCCAAATCAACCGTAACCCATTTCTAAAGATACAAAAACACGAAAACGTCCATGATTAATTAGTTTTTCCGAATGAAAAGTGTAATTAAAGCGTAAGAGAAATTCAAGTAAGCCTCGAAAACCGAAAAAAAATCCCATGAAAAATTCGAGTGCAGCTGTGAACTTTTGGCATAAAGATAAAAGTAGTTCATTTACTTCGTAACAATTTATTTATCACATTAGGAAGTTATTTGATTTGCCAATTCCAAACCTCAAGCACGGGTCGTTGGCCAATGGTGCATGGAATATTCTGAGGAAAAGAGCGCTTTGTATGAGATAAAAATTTCCTGACATATCTAAACAATACCTGAATTTGAGTTTACTTTGCAATTTAATCCAAGTCGATGCATGTATCTTAAACCACAAGGACGACTACTAATTATGCACCGCCTGGAAAGAATTAGGAAATAAAGATGAATTTTATTCAAATTTTTAAAAATGCAAAATTAATTAAAAAATCTTATCTTATTTATATCGGCCAACTGTGTCACTCTTAATTTTAAATTTAATAATCAGCGCTCTAGCAACCTTAAATGCTTAGGCTTTTGGATATTATCTTCATAAATTCCTTTCTAATGATATCTCCTGAATTTAAAATGTCTTATACCTACATTATAAACAAAGCAATGAAATGAAAAAAATATTTGCAACTTAATAAGTTGTGTAGAGCTGCTGGTATTATTATTTTTGCCGCACGATATTTCTGCAGGAGTAACCTATTGGAAGGTATGGGTCACTTACATAAAATTACGGAAAAACTGACGTATGTGTATTCCGCTGACCATAGCAGTGAAAAACATGTAATTCTATTAACAGCCTTCTTACTTATTTAATCCATTATTTTAACCTCTCACATTTTCAAATAATTTGAATACGGAGTAATAATATCTCTTTAAATAATTAATTTTAAATAATGTAACAATTGGCACGGACTTTCAAAACTTTAAAAATAGACACTGTTAAAAGGTTTTGGAGTATATACAGTGGAGAATTTGATAACATAATACCATAAATACATAGTATTATAATTATGAAAAATAATTTTTTCCTTCCCTCTGTAAGTATGACGTGTACGCATTGAAAAAGAAGGTATATGGGGAAAAATAGAGTTCGAAAGATTTAGTGTCCGTTGCAAACGACTGCACTTCCGACGCTGGCTACAAGCACCGAAAGGAGTGCCCGATTCCATTACACTTATTGGCAACAACGTGCAGTTATCTCCGAGAAGTAGGTCAACAAGTAGCTGTTGCGGAATTTCAATTGGACCCCATCACTTCACGAATGGAATCAATCGTCTTGAGAAATATGAGGCGAAAACGTTATAAGCTTATGATTCCTTTATTGGAAAAAATTACGAAAAAGATTTTTCATACAATTTTAATCAATTAAATTTCGAATTCAGCTAAATTAAGAATTATAAAAAAAATTCCATTCGAAATAGGGAAATCGATGACGGTCTCTGCATCATGTTCCCGGCGTAATTTTTATTCATGAATTCATCTCACGCCTCAAAGTAAATCAATTATATTCCTTGTAACATTACTTTTTTGGGGTAATTTCCACTCCTATAAGTATTAGGCGGAACAAATTTTTTTAATTATTGTATAACATAACCCTTCCGCGTACGGAACACAAGGTACCTCCTGTGTGATGTGGGAAGCAAATCAAATTAGGGGGCTAGGGGAAAGTTTGAGGCGGCCCGAACGAAAGGCCCCGAACTACAAATTGATATGTGACCCACAGCACATCGTAGTCATTTCATAATGCATATTAAGCGTTAGTTAATTATTAATAATTCTTTTTTATATAACATAATGTAACTGTATCTAAATATAAGGCGTTTTGAATAACACATCAATCTTTACAGTTATTCTGTGAGAACAAGGAAGTATTGGCTAATATAAAACACTCAATTAGTGAACCACCATACTTAATAATTAAAAGTAATACGCTTTATTCTAAGATGGCCAAGGGCACAAAATGTTCATTCACTTAAATATCTATTTCCACTAAAACAGTTTTAAAATTCCTTTAAAAGAGCTAGCTAAGAAAAACGCACGCGCAACTTGGTACCAAAAACTTGAGGAAAGCGTTTAAACATCAGAACATGCAAGAAAGAAAGTTCGTATCGGTTTTCTTCAACAACTATTGGTATCATGCAAGTGCTTATATACTTCAATGGTACTTTGTTATCTTTAACAACTTGCGATGGAATTATGTCATTTAGACTACTTTGTACATAAAATTCCGATTAAATAGAAAAATATTACACACGAACGGTCATCCCACCGCATCCCACCGCAATAAGCAAAAAAAATCCAGGAAAAAAGATAAATTGAAATTTGATTTTAAAAAAGGTATAATACCACAGGCATACAAGGTCTGTCTAAAAAGAATGCGACCTTCGGCCGGGAAAAAGATATGGTGTACGTGACGGGGTTAGGACCTTAATCCCTTTCAACATAGACCCCCTGCGACTCCACTCTCTTAATCCACCGATCCTTCCACTACCGGAAACACTTCTGGAAGGACTCTTTTGCAATGGTCTTCATCTCTGCCGTCGTGATCTGCATCATCTACTCTCAAATCAGGCTCATACTCTTACACCCGTGACTCATCTCCAGTTATCACAGTGTTGAGAAACTCCGAGGATCAGTGCTGGAAGTTCACAGCCAATCGGTGCATGTCCAATGCTCCTCTAAAATTACATGTGCGGAATATTCGCTGACCACAGCCTTTCCAGGAATTTCCCATTATGTCAAACCAATATCCATTATCGAATTTCGCACCTTCCCGACGAAAAATGCACTGTGAACTATTTATGTCCTCCCAAAACGCTGGTCACTCTCTACAGATGTTCGGCCATTTTTTAATCAGTTGAACCACTCCTTTCTTTGAGTTTACATTATTGCATCATCCCCAAAAACAAACCGAATCATACGATTTGTTTCAGCTAGGGAATCACCAGCTTCTGCCAAAACTTGATTC
Source organism: Calopteryx splendens (assembly GCA_002093875.1). Taxonomy (NCBI): domain Eukaryota; kingdom Metazoa; phylum Arthropoda; class Insecta; order Odonata; family Calopterygidae; genus Calopteryx; species Calopteryx splendens. The sequence continues at coordinate 219,759 of LYUA01000060.1, read as the reverse complement.
AGCATCTTAACTCTACACGTTATTACATCTTGAGAAAACTGGAAATCTGGCAATAATGTAGTATAGCACCTCACAAAATGGCTACCAAAGAGCGTCTGTCGCACACGGCGATAGTGAGAAAATGTAGGCATGCACATGAAGGTATAACTCTCCACCGTGGACAGTGGTATCGCCTTATTGTCATGATTTTGCGCGTGAAAATTTAAGGTCCGAATGTCTTTCGACAGGCCTCGTATGTTTGCCTCCAGCTGACAGGATATAACTTAGACGAAAAAATTGCGCTCGCGGATTCCGTTTAGTGAAGTGAGACGAAATAAAAATAGCCATTAGCGTGCGAGAGAAAAACTAAAATGGCTAAACAAAAATTCCGTAAATCATAAATTTTACACAGGTAGAAATAATGTAAAAAGCACTTAAAAACAGTATAATGGAACAAAAAAAAAGGATAAGTGGAGGAATTTGATAAAACGCATTAAAATAATTAAGAGAGAATATTGAACAGTGAGCGCCATTCGTGACATCCAAAAGTTCATTTTGCCCACGTAACCTTAAAATTATAAATGGTATGCGTTCTATAAGTAACTTGACATGGCTAATGTTGTGAAGGCTGCATGTTCCATGCGAGAGCCTTCGCAAGGGTAATGTTTTCGGTGATGTATTTTTAGGTAAAAAAGTATTTGACTGTAACATGACGCAATATGGGAAGAGCCACCTGAAAATGTATGTACTTAAAAATCCACAAAGTAGAAAATGTTTTTATCATTATAAATTGGAAACCCACAAAAATATGCATATGTTGTCTTTTTTCCGAGTAAATCTGCAAACATAAAGTCTACTTTTGAGGATAATATAATAGATTCCATCAAACTGCAAATAAAAGTCCCAGTAAAATGAGTATTTAAATCTTAAATAAGAATTAACGTGAAAAAAATCCCCCAATTATCAGTCAAATTATCAATAAAAGTCCAAGGATAATTCCTGAACCACCTATTTAAAAAATGGTTCTTACTTTTATCCTCTCGAGAGTGAGGTCAAAACGCGTGAAAACCTACAACAATGTTATTTCAACACGAAAGGTGGTTTATTAGGTGTGAATGGAATCACACCTCAGTTTAAGGTTTACCGCACATGAAATAACGTATTTAAGGGGAAAAGACCTATCCCTCAATAAATAAGCAGCATAATACAAATTTAAACTCGCAAGACCTTTGGTCAACAGCAGTACCTTCAAAACAAAAAAGTTTTATAACGTTCTCTGCCCCATAAAGATTGTATTTCCTCTTCGTCGCATTCCAAACGCCTAGGGATCGTACCCATAGTCAGAAATTTTAAGCTTGCAAACTATCTCTACTCGTCTATGGCATTTGCTATGCTTATGCCAGATCAAGCTTTGTACCAATGACCTCATCAGAATCACCAGTCAACTCTTCACGGGCGGTAATCCTTCATGTCTCTCTCTCTTTCATCTAGCACACGAATCTGTAAAATCAGCATTTCACGGCTCTCAGGGCTCCTGTGAACGATTTCCCCAAAGAATTTTATGATGCGTCTTACATTAAAAAAAAGATAACACTAATTTGAAAGAAATAAACAAGAAGTTCTATCTATTAATGGAATTATCAATTTTCCTATTTCAATATGCTGAGCAAATTCTGCAAAGTGACGCCGGAGACGACGTACTCCTAATTTCGGTAATCCATGGATATGAACCAAAATAATAAATAAGACCGAGGCTCTTCAAATGCTGTTTTAGCGCTGATTTCTATTACCATTACGGACGAAAGGCAAAGCAAATAAGTCAAACCCAAAGGATGGGTTATTAAGAAAAGGTATCTGTTTTTATGACGCTCATTATGCATCAAAGCTATAGATTTTTGATGGTACATCACAAAAACACATTCATCACCGGATACTTTTCTTCACAGATAATAAAGAGTTTAACCAAATCCCTTGCCATTATAAAGCATTGCATCTTCATATTTCACTCTTCCGGCTCAGGCTGGTTGGGTCAAAGTTCTGGTCGTGGTGGTCGATAGGTATTCCTTCCCCTCCTTTCCATCGTCCGCTATTATCCCTCCCACTCTTACACACCCCACCTCCCTAAGGTCATCGGGCGCAGGCGATTGCATGTTTCACTCCCACCCACCGACCCACACACAACGCAGACCTGGAGGCGAGGCCCTGTCGCCATCGACGCGGCGCCCCTCCCACCACGCTCTTTTCTGATGACCCGCTTGCTCATTGCCGCTTTTCCAAAAACTCCACCACTACCACAATCTGACCCCGAACATCGAAACTACCCACCCCGTTACTACTATCCTTCTCTATGCTTTTAAAACGCAGTCCCTTGCACGAGACCCACTCGCGTCAGTTTTATCAAACAACTTTTTTTGCACTATCAACTTCCATACGGAAGGTTAAACGTGTTCAACTAATTCTCTGGGGATTTACACGAAAGCTGTAAAAACCATTGTCTATTATTACAAATATTTTTACCAAAATAATTTACAACACGAAATAATAACACGCAATACGGAATGAGAGCCATCCCTCTATTCTTTAGATTTGGGCGGACATTAATGAGTAAGAGACCTTACCTTAATTTACCTTAAGATTAAGTATATTCATATTACTGTATTCATTCTCTATCTATTTTACTTAGGGAATTCCTACTCGACATACAGCCTTGACAGATCTTTGGTTTAGAAAACGTCATTTTGATGCGTGACGGCAATCCCGAAGAAAGTTTAGAACCGGTTGTTGGATATCAATTGTCAGTCTCTAGGGGATAGCCATCAAAGTTTAATGGAATGTTTAGACAGAAAATGAGGATGTAAAGAGTCACAGGGTCTTTAATTACAGCACATTTTAACCCTTCTTCATAGGAATTACGCCTAATGAGTACAACCCTAGAGATGATGAATGCTTGAATTAATATTGGCATTACAACATCATAAAATGCCGTCCTCAACAAAAATAAATAAGTAATAGATTACGGGGTAACCGAAAGGTTTGTCCTAATACTATAGCATGAATTAAATATTACCTGTATATACATCACACACAAAATGATAACGCTACAGTATTAATTGATTTCACCGCAGACGAAACATTTACCACATACGTACAATATATTTAGCCGAAAATATATACTTTAATTGTATGCCAAATGAAGCTATTTCAATAATGCAAACAATTAAATGAAAGATCACCATTTTCCTTCTATTTCAGTAGGAAAATATTTAGGAATAGGCTAAAATAAGAAGCTTACCTAATAGAAAGCAGCACTTTGTTGATCGGTTTTCTTCAAATACACCTTTTCTATTACAGTTAATAGCCTATGGAAAAATAAAACAAAAATTAGTTAAAATAATATATATCAAAATATAATTTAGAAAAAATTCACACAAAAAATTAGTTGAGCATGATAAATCTCTGAATAAATCTGATAAATATCCGAATTTCATTTAAATAGAATACCAATACCTATTGGCTAGGATCCGTTTACGTCCTTTATTCTCCGCTACAATGATTTTCATGAAAAACCTTTGCAATTTTGAAATAAAAGATCATATTCAAATAATGCCGTGGAACAATAATGGGGAAATGTGATTAAAATATCGATGCTGATAAGAAATTACGCACCATCGATGGATTAAATTTAAATTGGCAGTGAAAAGTGGATAATTGAAAAAATATTTTCTGCCTCGTCGATACAAAAAATTGCTACCATTGGTGCGATGAATTAAGCCAACAAAATTGTTATTTCCTCACATCCAGAGCATTTGGATATTAACTTAGATTATACTTGACATGATTAGACAATTCAACGCGGCCAATTACGGCGTGATGCATATATAAGTTACCAATTTTATTTCCCAAATGTGTTACCATGTTACACTTCGACGTCTCCATCGAGAGAGCAAACCCTCAGTGGTCAAAATTCACAATGAAGAAAAAAACCATACTCGCCTTCCACGACCCTCGAATGTTAGAATAAAGACCATTCACGGAAACCATTACCCGTCCCCTGATGCGTAACTCCGTGCGTTGAGGCTCTAACATGCTGAACCTTTTTTTCACAAGCCATCGATCCACAAACAACAAGAGGTTCGAAATTTATGAGCTCGCGACGGATGTGCACGAAAAAAATAGAAGAGAGAATAACTCTGACAAACGACTGATGCAGATAATTTTTTTTCTCACTTCTGCCCTCGACACCCACTTTGCTTATAAATAGCCTCTCAATTCCATGGCTCAAACCCTTAATACCCATTACCAAGCACGCCGAAAAAAGTAAAACGACACAGAAAAAAAACCTCATCGGAAGGGAACCGAAGAGAAATAAAAAGCACGCGATCGTGTCTGCAACCGGAAATACAGACGCCATCAATCGTCATTTCACCCTTTGGGCCCAGAGTCGATGTGATGACGAAAACTTTTTTTTTAGTACGAGGAAAAAATAAAAAAGGACCCTCGATCCTCATCAGAGATTTGTCCTTTTGAAAGGAAATATATTTTTGATACTTTGACGCAGTACGCACTTTTATATCATTTAGAATCAAAAATCCACCGAATGCAGTGAATGGTTGGCTGGTACGCGAAGGTCGGTTGAGGGAATGACAGGACCCCATAGCACAAAGTCATCGTATGAACTGACGAGTCCTCTTCTACAAATGCATCGGAAACACAATCCACCTGAAATTCACAATCGATGGAAAAATATTGTGCGCATCCTCATGACCTCAAAACGTGTGTTCTAATACATATTTCATTGCGCCTCTGTTTAGCTATTTTATGTCTCATATAAATATAATTCACTCAGCAGATTGGGATTTAAGAATTATAACTGATTAAAATTTCCATTCTCTCCCACGACCATGCACATTGTATTAACTATTATCGCACGTCCATTGTGATGTGATTTAAAATGGAATCTGTTTTTGAAACAAATGACTACTTGAAATCTTCTTTTTCCATTTCAACAATGTTAAACTTATCTTTGGGACAATAATTTTTGTAAATATAACCCAGAGATAATTTATGTTCATAATTCGACTAGCATTTCTTTAGTTTTCTATATGTTATGATTATTTAGGAAAAATATGTCGTCGTTCCCAGTCACAGAGAAACTGCGAAATTAAAAAAAATTAATCACCTCATAATATTGGAACCCACACCAAATCGATGGGAGCTTTCTCAGAAAAAAGATTCGTACTTACTGAGTACCCACTTTGCTACCAAATTCATTTAAATTCTCCTGAGTTTTCAAGTTCGTGTTAGTTAATGTTTTTCTCCAGAAAATGGACGAAATCATATGAAAATAGGCTTAAGTTATGAATTCTGATGACAGAAAGATGATTTTTAAAAGAATATACAGAACAGAAACAAAAAAATAGATAACATTCTTTCTAGCAAATATAATTTATTTCTAAACCTCTGCAGTAATATATTTTGTCGTCGTATTAAAATAACTCCAATTTTAGAAATAAAAAAAATGTTAGCAGCACATTACATATCTATTATAAAAAATATAAGCGGAAAAATATTTTTTTAAACAATATATGAAACGAGATTATTAATTTTAATATTTATACCATATTTGCCCATCATTTGTGGCCTTTTCATGGAAAATCGGCCTTCAGATGAATGATCGTATTTATCTGATCATACCAGGAATTTCCATGATGAAAGAGAAATTTTCAGCCGGTATCCGATAATCCCAGATAATTTGTCACGTCAATTCGAAAGAACTGTAATAGCACCGCATCAGGTGCATCATTCGACAACCCCCTTTATCCAGCATGACCTGTAGCAGCGCACTAGCCCCGGCTAAACGATTATGCCCACATACCACCCAGAGAGGTGGCTACCGGGCTAAGAAGCCATTTCCGCGGGTCACCGGCCCTCGTAATCCACAGCATTCGCTAACGGTCGTGTTCCCATACCCTCTCCCGGTCTGCCCGCACGCCCAGACCCCACTGCGCTATTGAACACGCCGTATTCCTCGTAATGCGGCAAGATGGGTGGGGATGAAGGGAAGGGCCTGAGCCTTCCTTTCGCTACCCCGCCAGCCAGCCAGCCAGCCAGCCAACCAACCTCCCTCCATCCCTCTCAACTCCAATCCCACCACTCCTTTCTCTCACCCACCACCTCCCCTCCCTTGCAAACCCATTCTGCCAGTTTCAACGCAAATTGCGCTGCCCTCCTACTCAGCCGCGCAATTTTTTTTGGCACAAAGGAGCCATGTACCTATAGTTTTATTAATGGAATTCTTCCCAAAAGTTAAATTTACACACTTGGGGGATATTCTCCCCATTTTGACACTAAAAAAATCACGGATCACATCATTACGTTAAATGACGTAATTTCGGCTATTCATTTCGCATTGTCATAGCTTTGTCCCACTGTTTTTACGTAGGAAATATATATTTTATCCTCCAACTCTCTCCCAATTTTTTGATTAAGGGCAAAAATATGTACTGTTACACTGCAGAGCTGTGACAGCCTGTGTTTCACCCTGACAGTCCCTTCAGAAGCGTAGAAGTATATGGTTCAACCAATTACAAAGGAGTGAGATTAAAAGATTAATTCTTTCGAAATTTTCTTAAAAGAATGGAAGAATTTAGAGTATCAGTTTACCAGATGAAAAACGTAGATTATCAGTGGTATTAATGTAATGTAATTTACAAAATTTTAAATGTGTATATCATTTTTTTATCGTATTACCATTCTAGAAATGTAATTCAACCCTCTTATTGACACGATTACGTAACTTTAACGAACTATATTGCATAAAAGGTGCTTAGTGCGAGCCACCTGATAAAATTATTATTCATTTAGCATACGTTTCTTTGACCACCAATAAATTAAGTAGCTCAAACTCGTGTTCAGCTTAAATTAGAACTTAATCAATGACATTAGAAGAGCAGGAAATAATTGATTTGAACACTCAAACAAGTGCACAAGCATTAGTAATTACGATGAAAGCCATACTAGTACGAAGATGATTTTCCACATTTCAAATACAAGAGTACTTGGAGCGGGTGGGGAACTGAGCAGTTGGGAGAAAATATGAGAGAAATAGAGAGAGAGATAAATCCGTAGTCAGGACCCAACTGCTCTTCATGGTAGGAAGATACATAATTCAACAAGTTATACGACATCCTGCATTAATACGATACTCACGTAAAAACCATAACATAATTTCGAGAAATCAGAGAAAGAAATTCCTTCATGCCTTTGTATTTTCTAAACTGGAAAAGTTTGAAAACCACTTTGAAGACTTGCTGAAATTCCCTAAAAAAGTAAAATTAAATAAAAATTAGGGCTTAGACGCGCAATGATTATTTTCACCAGCAATTATTTACCCGCAAATGCTCGTAGCGACGTTTCTCAAAATATTCATTCGCTCAAAGAAGACTTTCCGATCATCAATGTAAATAGGTGAGTGAGTCCCAAAGTTTTTTGCTGGAAATATATTTTTATTGTTCTAATCGTAAATGAGTAGAGAATCCTCACTAAAGCCAACTCTTAGCCTGGTGTATTTCAATACCTATATGCTCAAATTTGTTACTTCATCTCTTCTCTCATAAATCAACTATAATTCTTGACTAGTGAGGACTGCTTTTCTTACAATTTTTCACTTTACCGTTACTAATTACGGGGTATCTATTACATAAGGAAATGATTCAGTCCATTCCATCATTGAGAAAAAGTAAAGACCGGTTAGGTTTCCAATAACCCTCCAATATGAAAATGAAAAAAGTAATAATTTTCTCTTTTTGATTGTAATAAATTACAAGCTGAACACGCAGTATCAATAATAGCACTCAAGCGAAATTCTAATAAAAGCGGAAGTACTAATTCTACGAAGAAGGACGTTAAGGTTTAGCTATCAACTTAGGAGGGTTCGGGGAGAGCGTTTTGGTCTCTAAAACGCTTTCAAACATAACCCACAATTCTGTTTTTCTCTATTTACAACATAAATATTCGCTCTTACTCTCCCCAGGGACACATTTCACACGTGTCCTTCATAGTTGTTTACGTAAATATATATTCATCCTTACGCTATTCGACTTCAGCAAGCACAGGAGCTATTGATGCATTCTCGGGGAAAGACAAAAACGAAACCCTTTGACTGTACCGTCGCCTAAATTCAACGGCGCATCCGAAATTCTAAGTGGGCATGTAAAAAAATGAGGATGAAATACTAATGCATTAATAAACTAATATTTTCGGGAAAGAGCCATTCCAGAAATAATGGAGCAATCAAACTTTTCACATTTGACGGTGAAGTGAGAGAAAACTCTGAAAAGGCATGTTAGCCAAGAATAGTTTACTTCAATAACGTAGGTTCATTTCAAATGTATGAATTTCTGCGACAACCATTGGAAGAAAAAAAACGGTCATATTAGAATTCATAACTGCAAATGTCAACACCTATATTTAATAACGCTAAAAATACAGTAATAAATTAATATTTTAATGTTTTTTACGTCACCGCTGACTCTCAAATGTTCTGAAAAAAGATTCCGCTGTTTACCTCACTGGCTTCCAGATATCCCTATTAAAAATTCAATAACCAGCCTATGGAAATAATGAAACAACGCAGTTCACCGTGAGACTCCGACGGGTGATATAGTTTAAAAATTGGGAAGCCAACGAATCGAAAATTCACTGATGATTCATCCGTCCAGTGATAACAACGTTTAGAGTCCAATTTCATCAGCGAAATAAGGATCACGCAGTGAAAGTGAAAACATCTAAAAAATTAAAATGGCACGAAAAAATGCATGTTTAAAAGGGTGCGTTCGACTTTCAGCTAGCTTGAGGGAAATAATCTATATCCGTCGAAATTATTACATATATGTTAACCTGCTCATCTCACCCAGTAGGTATTTCATGGAGTTATACATATAACCAGTACTTCCATTACAAAGATAATACCAAATGATCACAATTCTCTGCTTCCATTCATTATATCTAAGTTATTTAAGTGTATGCGGCACATATACGACGGTACCAATTCCCAGTCTTAGTCTACTATTTACCATTAAAATGGCCTTAACCACATGGACAAGAACTAAAAATAAGTTTTTATAATAGGAAAAATTCATTCGTGGCTTCAACCATAGAGGAAAAATAAAATGGTAAGCATTAATTTGTACGAAATCTCTCCGAATGTACATTGAATCAAAGGTTTGTTGATTCAAACAGCCATTCCAACCTAGCATAAGGATAAATGTCTTTAATTTAATTCTAAAATTTAATGAAGAGTCTCCCCTTGCTCCTGCGGTTCATTAGCTTGGCCAATCTATTTTACAACTTGTTCCGAAAGAAAATAAATGACCTCAAAAGGCGACCACATTAGTAGCACCTGCGACGTGATCAATCACGGCGCCGGACCAGCGGTGCACGATGCCTCCAAAGCGTTCGAGTGACCCCTGGAGGGAAAACTACCCTCGGACGTGGAATCCAAAATCAATCTTCTCAAACATAGCAATGACCCAGCGGCGACGAGAGGGCTACCGCTGTAATGACTTTCCCTATCGGGATGTTACTCACAACAAAACGTAAATCACTCGCTAGCAATGCATCAGTGCCACTCGCAGATGGCGCACCACAAGAAAGGGCTCAAGACAAAATAGAGGATCAGTGTTTAGAAGGTAATAAAAGTCGAGGAAAATAAGGAATAGGAGGGAGATTAAAATTGAGATGGCTAACATTTCGGTAACTTCCGGATCCCGATTTCTATGATTAGAACTATATAGCATTGGAGGTTTTCGAATGATTCAAATAAAAGTTATTTGGCATGCCCATTTCCCAATTGTTCTATGAGCCATTCCATTAAAGTTTATGCCTTAATATAGAATAGATAGAAAAATAAAGAAAGAAAATGCGCAATTCTCTGAAACATTTGTTCAGCAAACACTTCTCAGGGCTGAAATAAGTTTCGGGGAACCAGCGTTGAAACTAAATGAAGAATTTAGCTACATTGATATTAACTGCCTTTAAATAAGCTTGGAGACGAGTTCTATTTTCCACTTACGCAGAAGAGTACGTAAAATATTATAATGACTAATTAACCTGTCCTAAAAATTAATAATAAATTGGAAAATGATTTTTACGTGTTTTAAAAAGTTACGGGAGATTTTACAGAGCCTAAAATATACAATAACGCAGGGTCATAGAGAGACTTAAATAAGCGCTCCTATAAAAATGTCGGTAGGAATTTACGCACTTTTTAATGTGTAAAATCATTTAACTACCATGGTGCTCATACATACATATTAAATACACTACTATTTTCTATGGCCTACATACTACCTAGATTTAAGAACTTTCAGGGACTAGAGATGTCTTATATTAATATAAGATAATTCGGCTATAGGCACTTCCACAAGATATATTAATTTAACGCCGGGAAAATCTGTAAGATTACCTGCAATAATGTAAGAAGGGGTAGGAAAATATCAGTAGTATAATTTATAACCACTTTTATTGTACATTATTTATGAACACCCTTATGTTGAACTTATCGGAAAGTGTTGGTTATCTCCTGATGTCAAACATATATATTAAGCTCCATCAATGAGGGATATAAAACGACTTCAGCAATCATTAGTTCAATTCGTGGTTTCTGGTTTTGTTTCCAAGCAGATACTTAAAAAAAGACATTTAATATGAACATGAATCTAAATTTCGCGAGATAATCACGCAAAAAATTCTCAAAAGGTATTCGAGACAAAAATTTCAACACTAGATACAAAAAAGGTTTTCGGCCAACTTACCAAATAGAACCTATTTTAAATAATTACTAAGCCTGGACTTTATGTTGCAGATCTATATTTTTCTTATTGTTGTTAAAATAGGGAAAGAATTACAAGAATGAATTTTTACGTCCGTGGCAGAAAAAGGAAAACATGTCAATTTACGCTCGAAATTACGAAAACTGCAGATGATTAAGTGCGCAATATTTCCGGAGCGCATGACCATAAATTAATGAGCTCTTCGAGGGAAATCGAACGTACGACAAGGCTTGTCACATGAAAACCAACGCTACATCGTCTAATCAGGAAACTGTGACACGACAACTTTTTCAGAATCCAAATATTTCCTCGGCAACACACACCAGGTCGTTACGACCACGACGTTATGGCTCCGATACTGCTGCCACCTCATTAAAAAAAAATTGGACGTGGAAAAGGAAAAAAAGGGGTGGGAAAAATAACGGCGGAGGGTACGAGCCTTCTCCCCGCATGGCCGGCGCCATTAAGTAGGACATGGAAGCGAGGATCCCAAACTCGTCCACCCACTGCAACACCGAAGCGACCGCAGGATTGAGGAAGCTTGAAGCGGACGAGCGAGAATATACTCGAAATATATCGATCGATCCCTCGGAGGTGGCGACGGGGGCGCCAGCCACTCCGGAGCCGGCTGCTCTCGGAACTCGGCCACCACCCGGGTCAGCGATACTAGTGGCAGCTGAGAGAGTAGGGGGAGAGGGAGGGAGGGGAGGAGGAGGGAAGGAGCGAGGGGGAAGGGAAAAAAGGGAGGCAAGGGGACAATATGGAGGGGGGTTGTGAGGGCTGAAAGGGGAGGCGGAGGACCTGTTGCAGGCATCGATCCACCCCAAGCAGCCGCGGGTCCAGCCTGCCACGCACCTTCGCTCGCCGTTGTGACATTGGAGGGGCAAACAACACAAAAAGTGCGCAAAGAACGCGGTGGCGAGTGGGAGGGAGACCGTGTGTGTGTGTGTGTGTGTGTCCAAAGAGGGACGGAATAAAGAGGGAAAAAAATCGTCGAAATGAGCGACCGCCGATTGCGGAGGGTGGTATCCCCAGTTTCTCACGCTCAGCCATCCACGTCGCTCGACTTTTGGGAGAGCAGCGGTCCGAAGAACCCTGTGACTCACGGGAAAGAGTCGCCAAGCCGGTCCCGGAGGAGATGGTTGGTTGGTTAACATCTTAAAGGGCACGTGCTCGAGTCCACAGTCCACCATCGACCGAGTAACTAGTACACGATGCTCCTAAATGAATGCAAGGAAAACATATGCCTGCGGTTTTTGTGCTATTTGACCAGAAATATACTTTTTAAATGCGCGTTTTAACGTATTCCACCCGTCGCATATAGTCTTCTTTACTGGTAGATCGTTTGGCCGACGATAACTCACGTTTGGACTTTCGGCACGCTGAATAGTTTCATTGGAAATATAAATTAATAGTTTCATCGACCTGGGGAGAAAATGGAGTTCTTGAATAGTATGAGATGAGTCGACCACTCATATTCCAAAGTGTTCTGTCCAGCAGACAAAATATATACAGCGATGATCGTCTGAGACAAAGGAAAAAATTATGCAATCACCAAGCAACATCTGATTGCGAGCGAACGAACAAAGCGGTCTATTTTTTGAAAACAAATATGTCAGGTTCTTAAGCAAAAATGAAAATATCACGACCCTTATCGATGTTGAGGAAATATATTTTTTCTAGTGATAAAACTTTTAGACTTTTTTATCAGTTTTTTTTGTGAATTCAGTTTTATGTGCAAATAGCATGACAAATCACATCAAGTGGCTTTACGATACCGAATTTAGTTGACTTACCTCAGAAATAACACGTTTTGCCATTGTTCAAAACTTGATCTGATTTGCTATGCAGGTCCAACCAACCATTGGATTCACAAAACACCAACCGAGATTGATGTTTTACAACCCGTTAAAGAGCTTTAAAGTTTAATCTCCTCTTCCGATACAATAAAACGTATTATATCGAAATACACATTTATATTGTGTGCACATTTATATTCTATTTGTGTGCGTTATGCTATGCTACTGCAAGATAATACGTTCATGAACTTCTCTGAGGAATACGCTCACATACTACTTGGTCATTCAGCCACGAGGATGAAAGTCCAATAAGGGTAGGGAGCGGTTGAAAGAGCGAGGACAAGCGCAAAGCGATGCACATTGAATAGTGACACAGCTTCCTACGAAACGCATCACTGCAGCCAAGGTTTCTTCAAGCTTGAGTTCTCCACCGACAGCCGGTGTATTTCACCGAATATGTTTTTCTCAGTATTGGAATACATATATTGTTGAATCTCATATCAATGGCATTCAGGCCTTGGCTTGAAAATCCAGTTCCCTAAACATTACATTCAGCTAAAAACAAATTTTGGGCCAACAAGGGGAAAACCAAGCTCATATTAGGAAATACTGAATTATCGAGAATATAGGTACCCTCCCGATAATCTAATGCACCAAAAATCTGGCGTCGAGTTACATTGCTCGTCAAACGAAGTAAGTACCGTAAAAGACACCTCCGTAGTGAAACAAAATTCTCCCCATTCCCTAGGCATGCAAAAATAATGTATGGCAGAAGATATTGTTTGAAACACTTAAACAACCGCTTTAATGGTGCGGGGAAAACATTTATTTGATACCTTAACACAATAACACAAATATAAAAACCTTTCCGGGTGCATCCACAAAAGAGTATTTCACAATTCTCAGAACAAAGCTACATCCTGCGGACCTATAGAACAAAGCTACATTTCGTCCATGCCTTATCTCTAAATTAAAGATCATAGAATGATAGGCAGCAATTGATGGTTTTAAGTGGCAATAAGAATGTAATCCGATGCTAGTTTATTATTAAGTGGTAATGAACATGCTTTAATTTATATTGACGAATAAAAAAATATTCTGAATCATCCCATAGTCCCCGTACTAGCTACATCTAACAATCATATCAGCAAATCACTGATGAGAAGAGATTCGCCGTCAAACATAAAGCCGGAGTAAAACCTGTATCATTACCAATCCATTTTGCAGTGATACGTGCACGTGAACTCATGCAGCATGGCATTTTCCGCAATATTAATCACTATGAACCTGAGTAAGTTCTTATTAATGGTAACAATGGTGCATAATCTTATCGTTGGTTTCATTTCTTGGCCACTTTTTCACTCCTGTGTCTTGATAGACCAAAATAAAATAGGAGTTCTATGCAAAAGGAAAAGGCATGTTCATCAAGTTAATGCTTCTTATAATGGACTAATTATATGCGTCAATAATTAGCACAGATGGTACAATAAACGCATTTTCTTTGTTTTATTTAAGAGTATTTGGTACCCGCATTATGCTATTAAAATATGAAGCCTTTCAAAAGAACATTAAACTATAGAGTTTCACATAACATTGCTATTCACCTACCCACCCGAGTATTTATGATTTTAGGGTTTTTCTTCAGGAGATGATCACAGTAAACAACCCGAAGGTCGGTTTGGTAGGTGAGGATAGAGCTCACCAAGAACGGCGTGTAAAATTCACACATCGGGGAAGGCCTTTCCCTGTACCGCCAGTGATTTCCCAGGATGACCTGATACCCGAAAACTGATACATAGCTTAGGTGAAGCTGAGGGTTCCGAGAGGCGTCACCTGGAATCGAATCCGGGCCTTCCGGTCAGTAAGCCCAGCGCCAAAACCAATGGACTACCACGCCCCATTCAGTAGATGATATAATTAAAAATTTCACGAAAGAAAAACCCTTTGCAAAGGAAGAGAACTGTCATAACTTATTTTTTCACTCCTTGTTAATTTTTTCTTAAGTTTACTAAACGAGAAAGTAAAGGAATGAAGTCCTGAAAGTCCCTGAGGATTCCATATTATACGTGCCCCTTGACCATCCCTTATAGCGCATCCTTCTCGCTTACCTTAATCGTGTCTCCAAAAATTTCTTTCCACTAAAACCTTCCAGGAGCCACAAAATGCCTTTAAGCTGTCCAATTATGGGCTTCTCAAAGCAGTTTTTGCTCCTGGTCGCAAGCAGCATTAATATTTTCTACGTCAGAGACGCTAAGTCTCACAGCACAGAAAAATTAAAACCGTAATGTAGTGCACGACTTGTCTTTCTCTGTAAGATCCTTAATTAAGATTTTTAATAATAATACTAGTCTGTTTATCGTTGGAAGATCTATTGAATGTGTTGCCCGCATACTTCCAATAACTTTTCCATTAATTTCAAATGGGGTTCGTTTACTTGTTTGAGCCATTATTTATACCATGGCTGATTGGTAGTTGATGCAACCGGATGTGTCCGAAATCAATACCGTTGCCCTCAGTCATTAACCTGCATTTATAGGTATCTGTTTTAACGGTAGTTCCCTATTAATACAGTTGTTTTTCATTTTTATCTCCATTTTCCGTGCCATTTCTCTGCACCCGTGATCTTTATAATACCTCAGCTAATGATTACCGTACTGAAGAGTTCACGACAAAACCCCACCTGAGTCCAGCAGGCATACACGGGAAGCAAAGAAGTGCATTAAAATATATTCTTAAAAACAACCCTATTACTCATTAAGAAAATGAAGTTATTCACACGTCATAGCCTGAAATGATAGACTATCTATATAGATAATATATTTCTGGTAATGTGATAAGGTGCTAGTCATCCGGTAGGTATACCTTCTGGAGAACCATTTGAGAATATGAAGGCTTTCAGTCGCGACAGGATTTGTGATGAGTCTCTCAATACTTCCCGAGATATTTGTCGATATATCATTTAAAAAGAACACATAAATCGCGGTAGTAAAACAGCCATTCCAACGTTACAATGAAAATATGTGTTGAATTTCACCTCTTTTCTTTTTAATATTATAATATATTGTAATCGCTATTTCAAACGTCGTCCTCATCGTCATATTCTTGAACGTTTAGACGCGTTGCACGTTAGTAATAAGAAGAGTGGTGGAAAAATACAACAACCATCTTAATTAAATATGACTTTCCACAAATAATAACCTACCAAAGTACCTAATAAACAACCCTGTCTGTTTAGCATGTTGTCATTCGCTCCCGTTCGTTGCAATTATAATTTTGTACACACACAATTCACTGTTTATTCTTGAAAAATTATTCTGCAGAAATATGGAGACATCTATTATAATTTATTCATCACCCACACTCGCTATTTTTTGCCGGTATTGTTTCTACCGTTTATTGATTTCTAACTTTTGTTAGAAGTTTTTAGGGTAAATGTTACTCTTCACTTGATTATGATATGGTGAAGTAAAAATAAACACATTTTTAATGGACCCATCTCCTTCACTTAGAGGTATTTACTTCCTGCGTTCACGTAATAACCTTGGCACTAGCAGAGGGCCCTGGACTGTGAAAGCTCCCGTTTTTGCTACCTTCACTTCCGTCTTTTCTTTATCGCCAGGTGTTAAGAGAAAGATGGGCTTTGATGATCTAAATATCATCCTAAAATAAAGTCGTTGGTCAACGCACTTGATTGAGGAGAACGCGTGGTGAACCCCAAAACCTCGTCTCGATTAAGAAAAACCTCTTTCGCTTACCCTCAAACAATCCCGCAAAATTTCCTCTCGTTGAAACACGAAATACTAATTCACTTCAACTTTTCATTTTAGTGGTCTTTTTACGGGCTCGAAACAAAATATACCTCTTTTTATAGGGGACATCTGACCACACGGACTTCAAAGTAAAACCTGAGAAGGCTGCCACGAGTAAATGTAGAGAGGCTGGAAGTAATTTAGAATTAATGAGAACACGCGTAATACTGTCGACTTACTTAATCTCCAAACAGTTAACATTCTTTGTTTGCTGGCAAAAATAAGTAAGTGGAAAACACCACCTTTATTACTGTCAATTTTACGTCATCCTGTTCCATCATATTAAGCCTAGAACCGGAAGGAACTCTCTAGTGATCATATCACGAGATCTAGTTCTTGAAGGAAATTTTTAAAAAGTGCAATTCATAACATAGTGTAACAAGTGCGGTGCATTTTATATATCCATAAATACATGAAAAACCACGATTCAGCAAAAACATATTCTCGATGTTCATCACCTCATTAAAGAAAGGGATAGGTATTACACAAAAAACAAACACAAGATGAGGGGGAAAGGTGGAATGGAAGTGGAAAAAATGTCCTTATCCCTTTCCTTATTCCTTTTTCCATTGAAAATAAATTTTCGCCGATTACAGGATTTTTATAAATGAATGCGTGTAAAAATATAAATTTAGATGGAATATAGGTACTAATAAATTACTTCGAATTAAATCTTCCAGTCACTGTGTTTGGGTAAGTTTCAAAACGAACTAAATTTAAAGTTAAATTTTAGGCCCCGAAACCAAACAGGTGTGTTGGTTCCCTGGTTTTGATTGATTTACAAAATTTTCCAATTAGGTTCAAGGCACACGATTCGAGCCCTGAAACATAGTTCGTTCACAAGTTCTCTCAGGATGTAACAGCCTACGTTCGATAGACCAAGTTGCACACATGCCAGTACCATAACAAGTCAACACTCACGAATAAAACTGGGTATAGTAAAACTATGCGACTGCGGATCTGGCTATAAAAGAGACCGCCAGCTAATCTGGACGTACAGAGTATGCAGCGCAACGAAAGCTTTCGTAAAAATTCATGCTGAAAATTCGTACAATATTCTGCCGACAAATTTGAGGAGCAATTTGAAAACGTATCTGTTATCCGGAACATCCCTCTTCATTCTATTTTAGACCAGGCTCACTTTTTAAAGGAATTTCGCGGCGAAAGAAACGCTAAATGAAAATTAGAATATATTATCACTTGTACACATTCTGCCAGCATCAATGTTGAAGGTAAAACAAAAATGTATCCATAATTCTCCTAATGCTCTTAATTGCTTTATTCATTTGCTACCATTATACTCACGAATTGTGTGTGGGAAAAAAGATTCACCATATCTATTTGTTCGGCAGTCAATCTTTTCCAACTTCCCACCGTGGTCTTGTCTACCAATGTAATCTGGAGGTAAATTGATTCTTTCTGTTTCAGTGAACTCGAATGACATTTATCTATTTAACAGTTTAAGGCGTGCATGTTCTCTTCGGGCTTCCAGTGGCTCCCATTTAAAATTGTCCAATAACAATGTGAAGCTCTGTTCGCTCGTAGCGATTCTTCACGATACGGGCAGCTTTCAGCTGTGTCCTGTCTATTTCCAAGCTCCTTTAGTGAAGGGGTCCCAAATGCC
>LYUA01000060.1:168291-178827 GCA_002093875.1 Calopteryx splendens | reverse complement strand
AAATACGCATTCTACCTCCCCACCCCCCTCCCAACTCGGGACCATTTAACAATCCCCTACCCCTCTTTCGCGCCAGACGTAGGTTCTCTACCTTCGCCCCCCTCCCTCCCAAACGCCCCCGATCTCAACCGGCGACCATCCTCATTCCCAGCACCCTCTCCGCTCTCCCAACGAAAACACTCTCCCAGACTCACCGTCGGTCATGACCTCCTCGACCTCTCCGCACCCTTCCCCCGTCTTTCTTCCGATCCTCCCTCTACAAAGTTAGTTGCGCCTCGATATCCTGCAAAGGCTGTTTTCTCGCTTCCATCACGGGATAATTGGAAGAAACTTGGACTTGGATTAACTTGTATCTCAATGGAAATACCTACTAAATAATGTGCTTTTAACAAATTTTAGTTCAGCAAAATAACGAAAACCATGGATGTTAAGCTATCCATTAAGTTATGTGTTCAAGTTATATACGAGGAAGCATTTAAATTTATGATTTTTGTTCCCACCTGACAAAATTTAAGGCAGGTCATTGAAATACTTGAAGGCATCCCATGCTATTGGATCCATAACCAAAAAGGTGAAAAAACGTTTAATACGTTGTTTAATGCTGATATTTAAATTAGGTACTGCATATATAAGCATCGTTTACAACTAGCTATTCTTAAATTAAATGCGTAAATTTTCACGCATAAGATTCGTTGTAATATACCAAGTTCGGCATATTAGTGGCATAGACATAGTGATATAGAAATTTATAGTATAAAATTTTACTTCAGCTTTTTTAATCAAGAGATATAGTGAATATGTAATGTTGATACACTATAAATTTATCAGAAATGGCATATATTCAGAACGGCAGGAGCCTGATACAAGTTCTAAAAGCAACGCTATCAAGGATTGTAACAAAATACCTACTACTATTTTTTAGCCAATAAAATAATAATATTTCGTGAATACAATTTCGGCGGTGTACTAGACTAGCGGATTAAGCGTTTGCGAAATCATCAGAGTGTTCAAGGCTCAAATGCGGGCGATGTCGATAGACGTCTCCATTTAAATACAAGAGGTAAAAAATCTTTTTTTACACAAGTAACGTAAAAATAAAAAAGAAAAAAGGGAAGGCTAACTTTTTCGACTACAGGTATTTTCATTCAATAAAAACCAAGTACATGAACCTTCATGAGACAATACTTCATCAATGATCGACGTGAGACTTGAATTTTATAGTATTAAAAGTTTATAATTGCAGAAAAAAAATCATTTATGTACAATTTGCTAACACATATTTTGACACAAAAATCGATATGCCACGTGTGGCAGCCACAGTCTACGGAATACCTTAAAAACACTGTTAATTCTACTAAATCTGAAGTATGGCATTTTTAAGTTTCTAATGTCACTTATGTCTACGTTGGAGAGATGCATTCCATGAACAAGTTAACGATTATTTGCCCCCATTCTTTTCGCCAAATTCAAACCCGCAGGTGCTAATGACCCCAGTTAATGGATTTTCTGAAGAAATACCGATGTGAGCCAATTGCATCAATTCGGTGGCATCCCTGGCAGGTTATATACCCTCCCTTATTTGTATTTACGGCCACACAAAACTCTGTTGAAACCCTTCCTCTGCACTTCAAAACAGCATCCTCCACAATGCTCCATCAACCAAAACCACCTCCCTCAACACACTCACCTTCCGTGGCAATCTGGGAGACTGTATCATTTCGCATTTTGACCCCATTCGCCCCTCCCACAACTGATTTCACGATCCACGCCTTCGAACACCCCTTTCATGCACACGAGCTTACATTCGCCCTAATCAGCTCTCTCATGGTCTCCCTCCCTGTGGGCGTACGCTGCACGTATGCCCCCATCGAACGACCCCTCCCCCCACACACACAATCGCCCCTCCTCCCTTCCTTTCTCGCCCGATTCCCTTCTAGTCTCACTATTCCTCCCCTTTCTTATTTCTCTCTTTATAAGGTCTCTCTGCAGAAGGAAGGGTGCGAGAGCCACCCCTTGGGAACGACGTCCCCATTCACCCCCCTACCCGACCCCTCTCCCCGCCTCCTTCATCGCGAACTACTCAACCCTGCTCTGGCACTCTCCCTCTCCTCCCGCCCCCTTCCTGTAACTCGATGGATCGATGCAAAGGATGGACTTTTGAGGACGGGGAAGAAGGAATAAAGACGTGGCTCGAGGGGATGCCTACCGGCTCCGCCAACTCTTCGCAATCGGGGCTGGGGAGGGCGGCACTGAAGAGAGAGCCATGGAAAGGAGGTAGACTTCGAGAGGGGACGGGGGACAAGAGGGCATTTAGGGGTCCAGGGGGGGAATTATAGGAGAAAATGAGACGAGAGTACAATGGGGGCAGGAGAGAGAGAGAGGCACACACAAGTCGGCTTTGGTCGGTCGATAATGATACCATCGGATCTCCCCCACCATCTGTGCGTTGGCCAAAAGAACAAAACGAAAAAAAAACAGGAGTGACACTATTGCAAGCCTAACGATTATAATCTATTCTATAAGGCACTAATGAAGCAATATAGCGTGGAATAATACGCGAAAAGGAGGAAGAGGGTAGGAAAAACTATTATGAACTCAGATTTAGCCGCATCAAGGCACAGAAGTACATCAAAATTGTGTAACTACCTATGTTAAAATATAAACCAGCATTTAACAGTTTTTACACATTTTTTGTCAGCTTACTGATAAAAGATTAAATAAAAAAATTCATGACATCATGATTTATCCAAAGCATTAAGCATCGCCACACAAAATAAAGCAAACTATGCTCAGCAAAATTCTATTAGTACACTTAGCCGACTACTTTTTTTCACAAATGGTGAAATAAACCTGGAAAAAGTACACATAGTTATGAACTAAACAGCAGGCACCTCTTTCCACAGAAGAAGACCCCATCATGCAGGGTGCGCATGTTTTTTAACACAAAAATAACTAAAAATAATGTTTAGCACCACACCACGTAGATAATGGAAGCACTCAGTATGTTATATAACCGAACCATAAAAGATTAGGCATATTATTCCAGAAAAAAACCACTATAAAATATTTTAATAATTTTGTCACTGAAAAACTAACATTAACATTGTTGCATTATTTTAAGAGGATAAATTTAACAGTTACTGATAATTAGTTTAATGATTAATTAACCCGACAGAAAATAGCAGGCACGAAATATTTTGCACTCGAGGGCAATATTACCAATACACAATGGAAACAAAAGCATCATAAAGAAGGAGAATAAATGACGGATGGAGGTAAAGATAAAAGAGGATAACTTGAAAAAGGAAACTATGCTGTAAACCCTTAGGGAAAGTATACTGATGTAGCTTAAAGAGAGGGGAACAAAAAGTGAGAAAAATTAAATATAAAATGAAAAAAATGGTTAACGCAGGGTTCCCATTGCCCCAAGATATTCCCCATTGGTCTTTCGCAGTCGTGGAGAGTTTTTCGCTTATTTTTTTCTGAATAACGTCTCTAACAATCGCAATAAAAACATTATCTTAGCATATCTACCAAACCAGAATGAAAAGCATTGATTATATCGAGTGGAGAGTAAAGTAACAAACATCTCATATAATCTCAATGTTAAACAAGTCATCTTATACATTTTTGTACTCGTTTAAAACGCAAAATTATGCAAGAGATTATCGTTTTATGCAACATAATTTACGTACTGCAAGCGTATCGCCAAACTAGACTAACTATATGAATTCTTCAGAGAATAACAAGAAGTTTCTGAGAATATCCCACCACAAACCGGCTCCAACATTAACTAAATTACGCAACGGCGAAAGAAAACAGATAAATTCGAGCTCCAAGCGACGGAAATAGAAAACACCTACCACTTGTACCAAATGATATTCTGCACAGGAGGAGAGGGATGGAATTTGCGGCTTTCTCAGACGATTTAGATTCGGGAGAAAGAGAAGGAAAAGGGAGGAGCGTCGATGAAATTAGGGGAAAGGGAGCCAGAGGAGCAAAAGACGGGACGGACGTCTACTTAGCGATGATACTCGAATATGACGGAAGGGAAAAAAGCAAATCAAATCAGAGCGAGCGAGAGAAGGCGAGACGAGATACGGGAATGAACCGGGAGGATGGCGTAGAGGGATGCGTCAAAACTGTGAGGGAAGGGAAAGGATGCCGCCGGCAATGGGGCGCGGGGGANGGGGGGGGGGGGGGGGGGGGGGGGGGGGGGGGGGGGTTAGATGCGTCGGAACCCCCATGGAAAAGGCTAAACCGGGCACCGACCCAACTTAATGGGACAGGGTATCCAAAGAGAGGGAGGGGAAGAGCTGGTCGTCGAAGGGGGGTGGTGCGGAGAGGAGGTCGCTTTTGGGAGGCGCTCTGAAACTGTGGGGCAGGGAAGATGGCGAAAGACCTTCGAGGCGAAGATTGGACATTAAGAGGGGGAAGAAGAGGTCAGGCGAGGCCGGGGAGGGGGTCGGGCCAAGGGGAAGATGATGAAGAGAGTGTTGAGTAGACACAAGGATACGACCGAGGCTGTTTTCGCCCCCCGATCACGGGATTACTACAAGATGTAGGACATTTTTCTTCATTTATTTCTGGGGCAACTTCCCTGCGGGAGAGAGAATCCGGAGCGGGATGGGAGGGGAGAATATACCAGGTCCAAAATGATGGCTTCGAATAACGTTTTTCCGTAATGGTGACGCCAATAGCGGTTGGCGGAATCAACAAGGTACGTGATAAATTACATAAATTTCGAACTCAAAATTAAAAAACCTCAAAGACGAAGAAACAATTAAGATAACATATGTCCATCTCAGCATCCAGAGTATTTGCTTCACCAGCCTTTCTGCACTATTCAAAATTTGAATTAAAATTTTAGAATAATTGGGGACCAAGTAGGTACCATTCAGAATTAAAGCAAATAACCAAAAATGATAGAAAATTCGATTTCACGGGTCAAAGCTGTAAAAGATATTCGATTTCTAAGCCCAACTCATAAAGGGCGCAAGGGATGATGTGGTGATTTCAAGTGCTTTAAGACATTTTGGTGAATGGACCTAAGCATGAGATTCCAAAAATTGATTCTTTGTGGAGGTACACATGAAGTAATGGTTCAGAATAACTTGGGCCGATTGGGGATAGAAGCTTTTAATTTTTAATTTTAAAAACAAGAAATGATTTTTCAGAATCCACTGACTCCGTTGACCATCATTCCAACGGATTTAATTGTGACAATGGTTACAGACAACTATATGCGTAGGGTGTATCATCCTATGACGTCCATTCAATCATGACGTCAGTTTAGATAATTTTAAAAATAACTATCTAACAATCAGTTGCGCAATGCATTATGCTAGTTTTTATGAAAGAGCTATGGAGAATCATCGAACCCAATCCCCCTCTGTACATCCCCCACTTTCTTCCATCTGCACAGTATC
The DNA here is from genome assembly GCA_002093875.1 of Calopteryx splendens. NCBI lineage: Eukaryota > Metazoa > Arthropoda > Insecta > Odonata > Calopterygidae > Calopteryx > Calopteryx splendens. Next base: position 173,398 of record LYUA01000060.1, on the reverse strand, counting down.
ATTCCATTAGGCCAAACGTGAACTTTACTTAATATGGGATTGCAATATAACTAGAAACAAATAATACAGCAATTTCATGTATCTCAGCATTAAACGGAGCAGAATAACTATTTTTTTTTCGTCCTCACTTCTTCTAATGAAAGTTATTCTTCAATGGGTAATTATGAATTACTAGATAAAATTTCATTCTTATGATACTTACAAGGTCCTTAAACTCATTCCACGCAATTTGCAATTATCAAAGAGTTATAAAAATAATTTCCCACATAATTATGGATTTTTCTTATTCCATACAGATAAATACACGTAACTCGACATAATATGTCATTCTAACGGGTATGATGACGATAAAATTCATAATTTTATATGTTATGGTATCAATCTGATAAGGGAAAAAATACTAAAACCAACGCAAATAATAGGAAGGTTATACTAAGGAGAGGAATACATTTGAAGGGAAAATTATGCATATTTTTAATTGAATGAAACAAAGCGCTTCTTAAAGCGTAACGAATACTAAATTAGTTTAACTTCTCATAAGTACACAAAAAATATATTTGATATAGAATCGTAAATACTGCAAACATTAAAAAATTACCAAATAATATGAGACGGAAAAATTTACAAGATCAATACGGAAAACCTTTCATGAACTGGGAGACAGTCACTGAAAAAGTGAGACCTTGAAAGGAAGAGAGAGAGTATCGGAATCACAAGGAAAAGGAAAGAGAGGATGAAGACATGGGATCGATAGTGAGAGCCCTCTGGCTGGCCAGTTGTCTCGTACCGCCAAAAAGTCTGGTGGGAGGAAAAAATGAAATAGTGGCAAATGAAAACACCGCGGGTGAATTAAAGGAGGCGCTGGGCGAAAAGGAGCTGAGGACGAGCTGAAGGGAGAGAAGGAAGAACCGCATCACGGATAGTGGAGTGTAAGAGAGCGGGAGGAGAAAGAGAGAGAAAGGAAAGCAAAAGAGAAGCGTCGGGAAGAGGGTTGAGATGAACCGTGGATATGACGGAGGGGGTCATGAGTGCGCGAGGAGAGTGGTGGAACATCGGTGAGGGGGAGGGAGGGAGGAGGCGGGGTGAGGGGAGGGGGAGATGGCGAGGGCGAGAAAAGAGCCGACTTAATTGAGTGCGAGACAGAAAAGTGGCGTACAGCGAGCGCAAAGAGGGACCGTAGGGAGAAGAAGAGACAGGAAGGACGACTTGGCCGAGACGAACAGTAGGCAAAACTAATTGGACAACTGGTCCAAGCTCTCCGGAATGTATACTGATGTTGATCTGTGTATTAGATATACAGTATCTACTAAACCTGCGAGATATGAACACAGGATTGAACGTCCACTAGGGAGCACGCCGTAAATGACACGTCCATCTAGCCACGAAAGGGCACAGAGTAGATTAGTTCATTCAAAACAAAGCCCATTTCTCTAGATTGTCTTTCGTACACTATGGGGATACCGATCGACGGGATGGAATTGCGCTTCGCCAATCAAGGCTCGGATTCCCAAAGGAATAATGTGCGTTGTGGTAACCAAGCCCAAAGTATGCAAGCACCTAGGTGATGGCAGCAGATGTCAGAGGTCAAAGCCGCACCTGAATGTACAGATATTAGAAATTATATTAATCACTCTCATAATTCAACATTAGTTTATATCCAATATCAGGTTATCTCCAGAATTCTCCTGTTACCCAATCATTTGCCTCATTGTCTTAGAGAAATTTCAACCAAAGGGGGACATTTAAATGTTACGATGTCGGTGAATGCTATGAAAAACTCTCCTATAAGTTTTACTAAAAACAATAGAGGCATTACACGGTAATTCCTGGTATTATATATCTAGCTATTCAAAGACAGACGCCCCATTATGGTTACAAGTCAAAAATTGATTAGAACCAAAAATAGTACAATTTACTTACAATAATTACCTCTTAACCTCTTACTTATTAAATGTAATTTAATTAAATTGATCTACCTCTTTCACCCTACAAACTAAAAATAATAAGGGCAATTTTAGTTCAGTACCAGTCGGGATGAAAATTATCTATTCTATTCCTGTTTTAAAGTTATTAACAGAATGGTACACTGCCAATGTTTATGATGAGTTTGGGAAGAGCGCATAACCACAAAATAGCCACGAAATTAAAGGCTGAAATAAATATCATGAAACTGAAAAACTCCCTGAAACTCACATACGCAACGCCTTAAAGTGACGCTCAAATGCAAGAAAAAAGCGGCTATTTCATCTCAAGCTCATGAAAATGACGAGAGATAGGTATTGGGGTGCGATGAAAGAACTGAGGTCGAGGGACGGATGAGCAGGGACAAGAAAAACCTAGGTGAGAATCGTCAGCATGGGAGAGAGAAATGAATCGCTCGACGAGGAGAGAGGGAACAGGAATGAAAGTGAAGCCGAGGAGTACGCAAGGAAGACATGAGGGATAACCTGGCTGGCGAATGGGGGAGCGAAAGTATTCCTTGTCCCGGATGACTACTAAGAAGTATGGCGTTGACAAGGGCGAGGCTGAAGACACAAATTGGGAGGGGAAAAATCCCCTAAAATTCGCCATAACTTGAGAGCCAAAAAAACGAGCCAAAGGAGGACATGGAACGGTGAGAAAGGTGAATGGAGAGAAAACCGTGAGAAAAAAAGGTGATATACGATGATGCCAAGAGGTGGATGGCGAAATGTTAACCGCTACTTTATTGATTATTCCTGTTTCATCAACCACTAGTTTATTAATTGCTCATTTATTTGAATGAATTGCTTTCACTGTTTAATGAAAGCACTGGTGGTAAATTATTTCTTGGCATTTAAACATTTTAGGCGAAGAATGAAGGCTAAACAATTACGACATGCGAGCGCAACATTAACCCCAGAGATAAAGACCTAACCACTCGGGGGAAGAAGACATAAAAGCCATAATGAGGCGACCATAAGGGAGCTGAGCGCTAATGTTGATGAATCTGAGAATATGGCCATAACTAGTTTATTTTACACCAGTGAGTTAGTTTTCAGAGTAGACTCTTGCTTAATATAATGGACCTATTTCATAACATTATACAGACAAACCACCGTGATTGCTAAGCGTGGAGCAATAAACGATTTTACAACTTTCCCCGCGGATTAAATGGTGATGAGAAACGTCGAGTTTAACATTGAAGGAGTCGTTATGCACATGTCATTGTTTTAAGAGCTCATACAACTACCGCTACTACCACGTGTAGAAGAACTCGGCTGTCTTATGAAATAAATTAATGAAATTTGATCAAAAGCGATGATATTAAACTACGAATCGAAACCATAAATCACCCGTCAGTCCTTTAATTCTGGAAATTACGGCACTTAACTCGAAAATGGCAACTCCTTTGATAGTAAAGGTAATGAAGTCAGAATTAAGAACCCATGACCCTTTGTACACCTGAACATAGTCGCTATACAAATAATTTTAGAGACGAGTAAAATACTACCTCAAACTCTACCAACTGCATTAAATGTGCAATAAAATCGAAGGATGTTTACACAATGCACGAAGGCTTTTAAATACACAGTTATCATACATTTTTTACATTAAAAAAATAGCTTCCAGCATTCCTTCGAAGACTGAAAAAAAGGAGGGACAAGTCCACAGCACTTCCAATGGGAACTACTTTGAGAAGGGCCATCAAATTGTGGAGGAGTAAAGGTATGTTGTTAAAAAAATGTAATAATTCTGTATTTAACAGCCCTCGTACATGTCCCTGTTTCAGTCACTGAACATAATATTTCCAATAGCTTTCTTTAGAATAATATAAATTTCATATATGTTCCTATAGGCTCACTTTTTATTCAAATGTTTAATACAGTGATGAAACATACATGACAAACGTACACGAAATGAACAGTGATGAAAGGTAAAACATTGGAAAATTGTAATACCGAGTGAACTAGGTATAACATTGAACATTGTAATACCGAGTGAAATACCAAGGAATATCATAGAAACAGTAATTTCAAAAAGCAGCACGTCATTAAAAAAAAGACCATCAACATTCGTTGTCATCATCACTCTACAAGGGACCTACATTACATTACGTCAAGTTTCCTTAATGCATCCGTTGAATCGAAGTTCCTTCTACCATTTAATAACGAATAATTATAATTACGCACAATTTTAAATATTTCATTCGTCTATGGATTATGTTTATGCTTACAGGGCACCGCATCATTAGCCAATCATGATATAAGTACACACTACGAAAGGTCAAATATAATTAGATAAAATAACCCAATAGTAACCGTATCCTTGAGCAATAATAATAGCTAAGTATAAACCATGTCTCACAGCATTGTGCTCCTAAGAAAGCGCTTTAAGAGGGCCGTCATGTTTTAGTCTTCTTTCAACTTCAACAGTGAGGAATAGAGTTTAGGACATATTTGCCACATTAAATGGAGGGGTCAAGGTAGAATTATCAATGGCTCAGTGCAGCTAGTGTTGTAGCACGCATCCATGAAAATGGAAAACCTAACATTTATAATTCAGATCTGTGTAATTAACGAAACATTTCATATCAATGCCATTTGCCATACCTACACATAATTTTCATTTTTAAGAGTGTCTCATCCCTTCTTCAACACAATTCGTACAGCTTTGGGCTATAGGGTAAATGAATCAACGTATTGTAATACTGAATGAACTACGCATAACATTAGATAGATTATATACCAATTGGCTGCCGCATGGCTGCGTTCGCCCAGAGATTCTTTTTAGCGGCAAACTTTGGCAAACAATCATCTTAATTTTTTCACTTATAACTTTAAACGTAGATGTCTGCATCGTAAATAACAGTAGAAATACAGCACCACGCTCTTTTGCATTGTTGCGACCATTTGAAGCGATAAAAATATTATTATCAAAGCACTAAATGATCGACTTAGTCGACAAAAATGGTGTAAAAAACTCTTCCCCAAATTCCAAATAAAATTATTTATGGCATATGACATGGAAGACTAAAGTAATAAAATTTACCTAAAATATTTCTGCAATGGTTTCATTCTTTTCACAAATTTTTAATCTACATCTACATGACACCCCGCAAGCCGCCGCTAGGGCGTGTGGCAGGGGG
>LYUA01000060.1:135691-162396 GCA_002093875.1 Calopteryx splendens | reverse complement strand
GTGAGCTCTACCCTCACCTACCAAACCGACCTTCGGGTTGATTACTGTGTTTTCTTTATATTGAAAAACAGGGCTCGCTGCTCATTGGGTCGACTGCCAAGAGCAGATAAAACAAGACCTTTGCCTATCTATGGAATCCCTGCTCTGTAACTATAGCCCAACGTGAAGAAAGTTACGTTAGAACGACGATAGGATTCACAAACAATGGACCATATGATAGTGATATTCAATTTTTCAAACCAAAAGAATTTTTCGGTGCTGGTACTTACAAGCAAGCTTTAACCCAATTGAGGGCAATCAAGAAAAAATTGTGTGCTGTAAAACTAACACGTTTTTTTAGTAACTTTGTCTTTTTTAACATCTCCGTTCGTCACTCGACGATACAGTATTTTTATAATGGTTCACTTTTGCTTTATGTTGAGGAAAGAAATTAGTGCGGAAAGAAGTTCACTAATAAAGTAGGTTAGTAAAATTTATAATTTTACGAAATTAGCATAGCTCAGGGAACAAAAAATAAACTTACTCAGAAATACTACGAACTAAAGCTAAGTAGGGAAGGCAAAACTCAATAGTGCACTGTCATAAATAGGAATCCAAGAACGCAGGATAACTAAATTTTTCACGGATAAAGAGTATAGGATTAAGCTTTAAAATTGCAATGTTGTCAAGTATTGAAATGATCGAGGTGGTTCCCTATGGTTTGCAAACATTCAATTATCTGTGTAAAATTGCAACGCTAGAAATAATAATATTAGATTTAGACGCTGCTTTGACCCTAAAAACATTACCATCGGCTCATTCAAAAATAGAAATTCGGAGCACAAACTTCATAAAATGGGGGCTGGGAAAGAGTTCACAAGAGGACATAAATATCGCCAACTAATTTACTGGTTAACTCGGAGGTACTGATAGCAAAAAATGTTTCAGGAAACTTTTCCAGAAAACAATGAGTAAAAAAATGTTAGGAAAATAAAATAGTAAAGAACGATTCAACACTGGTCCCAAAAGCACTGTAATACCAGAAAAAATGTCGAGAGTCAAAGCAAATTATCCCCTTTCCCCATTAAAACACTCCCTGATCAAACTCGGCTCACAAAGCTAAAATGACCAATTAGCTAACAATTTTCGACTGAGAGAGCGAGGACAAGATTCCAAACCAATTAATATCCAATGGTAACGAGGAAATTGCATTCTGCCGTACCACGAACAGTCGGCAAAAAATGGACAGTAAACGCCAGCCACTTATCCAGCGAGGGCCCTTGAATCGAACCGTCGGGAAAGTTGGAAAGTGCGGGATGGAGTGAACGCGATGGCACAAGAGAAAATGCAAACGGTCATGGACGCAGGGGAAGGAAATCAATCAAAGTTTTCCATTGATTTACGGCTAGCAATTAGGGCAAAAGGGCCTCCATCCAGCATTCCTACTAGAAAAGCCCATAATGAGCCCACAACTGATCCACTTGCAAGTGCCGATTCCTTCGAGGACCGGTGAGCGTGCACATTCATGCGCTCACACAATGCAATACACATTCGAATCCTAAAAAGACTGCTTAATTCCGCTTATCTTTTTTTCATCGTTCCCCCTTCTCAGAAAATCGAGCTTAGCGAGCTCTCAGAAGGCAGGATGCCGAGAAACTGGGTCAATATAGAGGTCAATAGCTTTTTTTAGAAGTCCCACATATGAAATCCATGCGCATGTCACTTATTTCAGTTCGCCAATACCTCCAATAAATATGATCAAGAAGATGTGTCTCAGATATTGATGAATAGATTTACTGATACTTCCGCGGTTCTTCTGGTGACTGTTACGGAGGAAGAGATATTAAGGAATTCGAAATAGTGAGGATAAAAAAAATGAAAGAGGAATTACATAAATGTTTGAGATTCCTGATCCATAAGCAATTTTTTCCGTTTTCCAGGAAGACAAGGCTAAGAGGTGATAGACAAGTATAAAACTCATAATCCTCTGTGGAAAATGTTCTTTATGGCCTACGTTAAAGATTATGAAATTGCCAATAGACCTGGAACAAGAGAAGAAGAAAAGCGAAAATAGATTTCCATAAAGTGAAAATTACACGGGGAAACACTAAATATGTACGTTATTATCGAAGTCTGGGATATGATAAGAATGGTACTGAAATATATACTCCGAAGTGAAATAAACATTTAACGTTCTAATTATTTTTTATGTGCCGTTGGATTTAGCGTTAAAATTAAAGAGACGTGGTTTTCATGAAAATTTTAACAAAACACCAAAATATAGAATTTAGTAAAAACATTTCACAGAAAGAATTATAAAGTTGGGCGAGGAAAAGGGCCATTGATCACGTACTTAAAATGATGCTTTAAAATGTGAATAGGCCCAAAATATTAGTGGACTATTATAATTTGAATGCATTGAGGTGAATATTTACATACTGGTGACATGCAAGAGTTGGGAAAATACTCTAGTGATGAAATAGTAGGAAAGAGACTACTATTTAGTACAGACGGCTGATGCCATTTAGATAAACTAAGAGAATTTAAAGAAATAAATTACGAAGAACTACAAGGGCGTTTCTATAAGGTCACCTCACTTCAAAAACCACCATTTCAATCTTTAAGAACCTATAGTAATGGCTTCCGTGCCTTCCGCAATCGATCCCCACTGAAGTGAAGTTTTCCTAGATTTGGAGTCAAATGCATCCGATCCTGGACAAATGTCACGCTGGGCTATATGACCGAAAACTCTTATGCCACGGATAGAACTCTTTATTGGTCTACCAGTCTCGACAAACAGCCGCACCAATTGCTATCAGCAGTTTACGACCACGTTATTGACGCCGCTTTTAGCGCTTTGTAAATGGCCAGCGGCAGTGATGGTGGTCGAGAAAGCATCGCGTGACGTCCGGCACTGAAAAAGCGTGCCGTACCACTCGAAGCATAAAGCATTTCCGAGACGCCATGAAGGAAATTCGTATCGATCGCGTTTAGTAATCATATGCGAGGCTTGAAAGAAATATATAAATTTGCTTGATTATCACTGTAATACATTGCTTTACCTTTACTTGGAGGCTAGAAAATTTCGCAAGAATTTATTTCCAGTAGAACGGAACGCGAAGACTATTCAGATAACTCGGTAAGTAGCAACTAACATGAAATTACGTTCAGAAAACCACGGAAACTGTTCTAGGGATTTATAGTGATCGTTTATTAAAAACAATGATTTCCATATAAAATTTAAAAAACTGCATAGGCATATCCCCCCGCCCTTCAGTGTAACAGGCCACTCGTGGCAACGTTGTCATAGATACCTAGTTATTTTCTTCTGAGGCATGGCGCCATTTTTTTCAGTAGTACACCGAATTAGGCTGAGAATTGAATAAAGTTTATTTTAAATAAATGAATGCCTTAAGTTTCATTTTCAGACAGTGACGTAAACATTACGTCCCTGACGTACAACATAATTAACTTTAAACATCCGTCACAAGTATTTTAGAAGATAAAAACAATGAAATAAATGCCAATCAGAATGGCAGTATTCATAATTAAGAGAAAAATATTGCTTTACGTACCAATACATCTGTAACAGAGAGAGAGAATTAACAAAAAGATACCAAACTTAATCATGAATCTGCCACCTCCAACCTTTCCGGTGAAACGGACCGATCATCGATACCCAGTAGGTAATACCTAATGAAACCTCGGGCATAAGAAACTGAGCTCCAAATTACGACGCTGCTCACTTACTATAATGAGAATTATGCCACGAATGCAAATTTCAAATTGTAACATTCCTGAGGCTAAAATAATACTCTGAAAGGATTAAAAAAGAGTGAAAATTGTTAAAAGACAATTAGGTTAAATTCAAGATCAGAAACTGAAATAGGATATTTTTAAATTTTTGAATGGAGTAACCAAAAGGTTTATTATTAACATGGCAACACCAGAAAGTGATATACTTTAGAGTGCAAGCAAAAGAAATGGTCACTCAAAATTATTGGAAAGACGATTGAGGACACCGCATGATGATGTTGCTTACAAATCTGTCTTATAAATGTAAGGTAGACGGTAAAATATAGGTAGTGTTTCCCTCAGAGCATAGTTAAATGTAATGTTATTTTGACAGAACTGAAGGAAAAAAGGTAAACACTGACATATTGAGATCACTGAGGAACAAAAAGGTATCAAATAGTAGCCAGATGAATAAACATGAATCAGTCACAATAAAAACTTATCATAAACTGGAAAGTAAAAATGGAAAGTAATCGGCTGAAAGAGAAAATTGGTAGGACAAAAGTTTGGAAACGAATTTTGGCAATGTGGGAAGAGATTATTAATATAAGAAGGCTATAGAATGTGTAAGCCACAAAGAAAGTTGGATTATGCTAAAGAGACGATAATCTACATGGTGGATAATTGGCAAAACATAGCTAAACGATGAATTTACATTGACATTAATGGTAGAAAAAATAAAAGAAACTCATGGCGAAATATTTTAAATGAAGAAAATATAAAAAAAGTGTTCACGTGAATTCGACGAATAAGCAGTTGACGACAATAATCGCTGGTACTCTGAGAATGCAGGAGTCAATTCATGAGTAGGACAGCCCAAAAAGCCTAAAGCCTAAAAAGGTGACATAACTTGTGAGCTGAAGCCCAAATTTATTTAAGTAAATTAAATACAACTGTGGTCAGTACAGAAAACCTATTTTGCAGCAGGATTTGTGGAAATAATAGCTGCCCCGTTGCGATGCGGAAGGCAACGGGAAACCACCACATTACTATCCCAAGGAGCCCAAATTCTTCATCTCTTTTGCTTATTTAAATAACAGACATGAGTCGAGTAAACTATTCTGGAGGTGCTCTTGTACCTCATTTGGATTTCAGTAAGGGAACTAATCGAGAGAGTACATCAGCCAAATGTGTACATCAATTTAGGATCAGAACTTGGAACGTCCGCTCACTACGGGCTTCTCCGATCCTTCACAAAGTAATGATTTTCTAATTTCTTCAGCGTGCTGAATACTTTCACAATTGAGCAGTAACTGATGTTAAGACCTCTTTCCACAGGTTATTCATAACATACACCACTCTTCCTCTCTCTTTAGCATCTGTCATGTTACTTTGCCTACTTTACCCATAACGTAAGCCCAAATGAGTTCAATAGCGTTGTGCTTACCTACTGTGTGCCAAGGGTAGATACCCGTAGCAGCTTGTTGTCAGGACGAAGCGTGAGAAAAATCTTACTGAAGTAAAGATCGTGTGTGTTCCTCCGAATGAAACTTAATGTGAATTCATCGAACTTGATTTTCGGTTGTCCACATTCCTTGACACATCGTCCCTTCCCCGTCGGAGATCCTTCATGGCCATTTTCTTTCATGGAAGCGCTTATATTTTTCACTGATGAGAGAGAAACTCCCGAGGCATTCAGAAATTTTCCGCCACACACCCCTTGTTCCCGAGTCTTTCACCTTCACTCTTAAACAAAAAATGACACCGAAAATGGTGACCCGGGAGGCAACTTGACTCGAAGTTTGCACAGCAACGACGGTCTTCGGACTGAGTAATAAGCCAAAAGCTGGAAAACTTGTTTCCTGGGGTGAATCACCTTCTACAAATGCTTATCTCATAGCTGCTCTGAAATCTGTTATAGTAGAGAGAGAAGGAGTGGCATAGAATGTAATAGAAACAACTACTATCACAGGAAACATCTACTAACGGCAAATAGTGTTAGCGTAGACCCAAAGAAGCGGCTCATTAGAACTGATTCATGAAAATGTACTTATCTACGAGTGTGAGACAAGGACGATGGGAACAACAGAGAAAAATGGAATAGAATTAATGGCAAAATGGTGCAACAAAATAATGATGAAAATAAAATGAATTGGCAAAGTAACATACGAAGGAGTAGTTAGTAGGGTGGGCAATGAGAGAAGCCAATCGAGGACAACTAGAATAAGATGAAGATGGAAACTCCTTGGACATATCCTGAGGAAGGAGGTTTTACTAAATGAAATTACTGAAGAAAAAATATAAGGGAAGAATAATAGAGGAAAAGCAAGGATGAATTACCAGAAGTAGGTGATGGGAGATATCATCACAAGGAGCCATAAGAGAATGAAGACATTGGCAAGTAACAAGACAGCGTGGAGAGCTGATAAAAACCAACCTTCGAATGCATAACCCGTGTTGAATATGATAATTAACTTGTAAAATATCTAAAGTTAAAAATCTAAGTTTACAAAATATCACGTACTTTGGAAAATGAATAACCTCAGTTACCAACAAAGCGAGGATCTCATTATTCTCAATAAGTGGCGATCAAGAACCATTTACCAGCAAGGGTGAATACTTTAATACTGACTCACTTTTCCGTCGAAATTATTATCATCCTTACTTTTATAATAATTAGGTTTATACATTTTAATGACAGTATGAAAACTCCTACATTAGCAACATGAGAGTCCTCCCACTGCCCGGATAAGTTTTCAAAGGAGCAATGGTCCCATCATTTAAAAGTGTACACAATTAGCTAAATTTGGGTTAAATGTTTAGTACAATGAACCATAAATGAATAATAAGGGTTTTAACCTGGTTATCATAAGAAAAAAATTGGGCTTTCCCAAATACCGGTATCTCGTATAAAGAAACCACTTCGTTCCCTTTGTTGTCATCATTTGAAAACATTATTCGTCCACCTCGTCTCTTCCAATCGCGCATTTTGGTTTACACGTACCATACGCATTCACAAACGCTGGAATGGAACTGCATTCGTAAATCAATAACGGTTCAGGTATTGGCAAATTGTAAAGCCAACGAAAATCGGCATGTGGAAGAATTTGAAACGGTATTTGCATTATTTTCCACACGACGCGCGAGTAAGGGGCGGAATAGAGGTAGCTTAATAAATGAAAACATGCGTCTGCTGGGAACAGCAATCGTAGATTCAATGTGACACTGACTGGCCATGCGGCAACGAGGGTCACCTTGCCTCCCACCTTGACGTTTAACACCCGTGGCTGCAAAATTCACAAAGTATGATATAATAGGCTAGTAAACTAACATTCGGGTTCTAGACTGCAATATGGTTCTCACAGTTGAGTTTAAAATGAACGATTTCCGAACATTCGCGACCCACACGATTTTCTCGCTGCGACATTCAACACCTGCACAGTCACACGGCGCCGAATAAAGATTTTCAATCCCGGAAAATGATATATATTCAACCTGGGTTTAAGAGCCGAAACAACACTATATTCGGCTAGCCTTGACCGCTGTCACCAGAAACCACTCTACGTGGGTCAGCAAACGCACCCCCTTTTGTTTCAACTGATAGATCGATAGGGAGACGCGGAACACTGCAACACGAGAAAGGGTCGCTGACCTACAAAAAAGACTGCGCCTCGCCCAGTATACCACCACCCACTTCCATCTTCCCTTCGTCCCCCCCCTCCCGGTGCCACACACACACGACCCCTCTGCTCCCTATCGGCCCCCAAATTCTGTCTAGAGTTCTCGGTGGGGTGGGTTATTCCGACGGGAGATGTTAGGGGAGGGTAGGGTGGGAATAGGTTCGTGGGGTGTGCGAGGAGATGACTAGCGAGATTACGGCCTTCATATACGTTTGCGTCTCCTTGTTTGCACACGTGTGTATGCGGGAAGGTGGTCGGGCATTGGGGGGAGATGGGCAGAGATTATGCGCCGCGAGCCTTGGAGCTGTTAAGCCCCCATTGATGAAGGCATTAACATGCTCGAAGACATAGCTGCTCTACTAGGGTCCCATCCCTGGAGAGCCGCTCTCTATACGTATTTGTAGAGCAAGAGCCAAACGGAATAAAAGTTTCTTTTTAATTTAAATTTGTAGATTCTCATCCCAAATCAGAGCCTGTATTTGTAACACAAATGAAAAATGATTTTTTTTTCTTAGTAGCTACGATCTAAGTTAATTCCACGAATTTTAGCAATAAGAATTTTCTCTAGCATTCGGCTATCGTGAGTTTCTTTAAATACGAGTTTATTTGAATAACGGCGGAAATTATGTCAAAAATAGTTCAAGATATCCTCTTTTATGAAAATAAATAAAAATAAGCATACCATGAGTGAATTATTTTTGAAGGCGACTCGTAAGTTATTTTAATATAGTTCATCCAAATATGCGAATAAGGGAAAGGAGTAAAGGATATTTTCACAAAATTTTGTTCTCCTATAACGACAACAAGCAAGGGCAAACAGGAATAATGAGGGCAATGTAATTAATAACACAACATGGAACTATTGTGAATCGCAATAAAACTAATAATACAGTTATCCAATTTTCGGTTTCCTAGTATTCTATACATGGTGGGACGCTAAACAATAGATCAATCATATTCTTGACGAGAATTGAATTACCTTAATTACAAACTAACCAGAAAATAAACTGCATTTAAAGAGTTGATTATTAAATATAGTAACAGCAGAAATATATTAATTAACGGCTAATATTTAACTTTCTGATCATTGTAGCACTTGTCTTGAACTTCTTACGTAAGAACAAATTAATAATAATCAACCATTTCACTAGGCATATTAAAACACTTTTCCGCACCCTTTTCAAAGGAGAAGTATTAATGATTCATCGGTAAAAATTCTACATCTCTTTATTTTAGCGAAAAATGAACCAGAACCTTAAACAAATTTCTTAAAATTTATCTGTGGGGAAAAATGCGCAAATTTCCAGTGAAAACTTGTGACAGACATAGGTAAATGATACAAATAACAAATCTCTTTTATAGAATCCATATTAGAAAAACTTACTGCATTAAGTGAAGCCATCACTGTAAATATTGCGAATCACTAGGTTTCTCCTTATAAAAAAGTTACATTCCTTTCAAACACCCATTTATGCATACACATTCCTTTTTCTCAAGAAAATTAACGTGTTTGTGGTTTGCTCACAGGAAAACCACGTTTGGTTTTTCCCGTAAAAAATAGCATGCTTATTTAACGCCATTCATAGGTAATAATTATGCAAAAAATAATATCCTTAACAAAAACAAGAATCCTATTACAGAGTTCGAGGCAGTTATCGGTGATCGAGCCTGATATCGTTCTCCTAGACCATCACACGCATTCCATAGTGATCGCGTTTCCACGTCCGGATTCAACGAGCATGTCTGCGAAAAAGATGGAAAAACGGAAGAGAAAGCAAGATCTGCAAAGCAAAATGAGGCGGATGCACCCAGGCTACTCTGTGAAGTAAGTTGTCCCCATCGCGGGTTAGCTCGGTGGAGTGTAGGGCTCACTACCAGACAATATAAAGTGCATTCCATCATGCAGGTCGAATGCGGATGCACTGTCAGAGGGCACGCTCAAGGCCGTCCAGGGGCTCTCTTCGTCTGCTCTGAGCGCAGGAACCGGAAGCGAGATGGGTATATACCTATCCGGCGGCAGTGGCCGTGGCTACCCTAGCGAGTCTTCCCTCCAGTGTCTCCGACCATTAATACGGAATCGAAAACCGATATTTTCCGGTCACTCGGCGGTGCCTTTTTTACGGTGTCTATCAAAACTCGAAGATGAAATTCCCAGTTTTTTCTCTCGATTCTTTTGAAAAAATGCGAAATTTTAACAAGTAGTTACCCTAAAAGATCTTGTCCTTCACCCTAGGTTTTTGCCTTAGCTCAAGTACATCCGTCCTCTTACGGAAGCGGTATTATTTGGGATCTACAACTCTCTAAATGAGTGCAAAAAAATTATCAAACCACCGTGAATATGGAAGGATTTCGTAGTCAAGCTTCATAGCAAAAGAATTGCTAAAACAAAAGTCATGTATACGTTCATGTATTCTAGATATATGTTCTCGTGGACCTTTTATAAGCCTTATAAAGGTCAACATTTGACCCAAAAACTGCATCAATACATTTCCTAACGGTTAAGCCTAATTATTTTGTTATTGATTGCGGTGACACATATTTCTCCGACCAACCCAATCAGTTTTATCGCTGCTCAGCCCACAGATGAGAGATGTCCCGTCAAAATCGGTGCAGTGGTTTCTGAAATCAACGAACAATAAAAAACCTAACGGGCAAACTACCCTTGTACCCGTGTACTACCTCTTTATAATATTACATTTTTTACTGTAGAAAAATTACATCAAATGTAATGATAACTACATAGTCGAAAAGGTAAACAAAAATGTTAAGGATAATTAATGCATTCGATTATTCAACCAGAAGCCGGTTGGCACAGGACGAAATTTATGCATTCCAATGTCGAATTTAAGAAGATTAAAAACCGGTAAAAAAAAAACGATTTTATAACGTGGACATCGACGGTGACACACTCTCTGGCCATCAAGCCCTGCGAGGCGGTTGTCACGTTCATTCTGAGAGCGGTATCGCAACATAGTGATAGCACGCTTAAAATTCGTAATCATTTAATTCACTTTTTTACACATAATCCGATTATCGTTTGAGTAAGAAGATTTATTTAAGTTTATTTCAGATTAGTTATCAAATCCAGGTTTTTCCCGGGGAAAATGAAATTCCAAATATTCCCAAGACAATAGACCCCCTAGTTTTTACAATAGTAGGTATTAAAATATTAAATTCACAAAATATTACTATGATTATGTTGCATGCATTACTTTCCTTCAACCAAAACCCGAATCTGCTGGGTACGTTTTACGACAAAGCTTTAAAAGTGCTAATCTTCGTGGCGAAAATGCAAACGTAATTCATATTATTCTTCCAGTGAAACCTACTAGCTTTCACCTCCCAAAAGCCCATACGTGTCTTTCTTTTGTGCACGACTCAAACGTATTTTTTTCTTAAGGAAAGTCGGTTGATAGTGAAAAAATGGAGTTTATCGCCGAAACCACACGCATGGAGTCGTAATTATTCTAAAAATGTTGCATAAAAATTCAAATTCGCGCAACAAAAATTAGTCAACCTACGACGGGGAAGATCATAAAAATCCATGACAAAATAATTGAATCGTGCGAGGTTGTCTTAAAGCTTTTGCGCAAATATACACTTCTTCGCAAAAACCTGGAAAATACGTTTCCAAAATCAGATAAGACAAAGGTTTTGAGGGACGGAATTCCGGCGGATCTTAGCCACCCTTCCGTCGACTGTCTCTTGCCTATTGGCAGACAAGAGCCAGGCACGACCAGGCGGAGGCTCATCGTATATAATCCCCCACTTACATCCATAAAAAAGGAAAAAAGAAATTCCCACCCCAAAAGCTGCACGCCCAAACGTTTTCTGGCAAGAGTACCTCTATTCAAGGTCCGTAGAATAACCTATTCTACGGACCTTGATCTCTATTCACTGCATAATGCACAACAAATCACGATTTTCACTGCAGTTGCGTCACATTGAGTGTGATCGGTGAGACCATGAAAACTTTGTCTACAAATTCTTACAACAATATATTCCACCCAACTAAGGCAGCACATGTGTAGTGTGTGTGCCCCCGCCTAAGGGGCGGTGCGTTTTAATTTAGAGCCAAAACAAAAAAAATAACTACAAACATAACTGCACTCAATCCGAAAACATCAAATATCGCCTCATTCTCATTCAATGGTATGGGTTTGTAGTTATTGATAGCACTTACGTTTTGTGATACTCCGCAATGCACACTGATGCAGTAGCTACTCCAACGGAGTTTTTTTACTGAAAATTTCGCGATTCTTCAATAGGTTTTCAGAAATCCTGGAAGTAAAAGAAAATTAAAATTCGACAAATTAATCAAGAAAATCATCAACGATTGATTATAATAATGACAGAGAGCATATTTTTTTCATTTAACTGAAAATATTTTTCTGACACTAGAAAAATCAAGTATTTGGCGCACTATGTTTCCGGAGCTCTTAAGGCCTGCAAAGTTATGCACTTGAATATTTATGCCATGAACTTTTATAAAATATTATACTATTATAATAAATATATACTATATATAATTGAAAGTTTCATGTGCTAACATAAAATAAATGGAGTTGTGAACCGACAATTTAAAATATGTGATCATAATTATCAATTAACATTCAATACTCATTGAAGTTGGTGAAAAGGGGTTGATTGCACGTGGTACGATTAAATACAATATGACCTTTCCCCATGTTTCCGATTCAGCCATCAAATCAGAACTACAGACATGCCACTCCAAACCTCGAAACCTGGCCATAGAAAAGTACGACGGCTGTTCAATGGAGAGTTGATTATTAAAAGTTTAATCGCATTATTTACTGACCAAAACTTTTAATTTTATGTTCTAATGTTAGCTGATTGCGTACTGTATATGTGGTACACGTTTCATTGATTTGACGCCAGTATTGAGTCATCCGTTGGCATCCGTAGTTGAAACATGTTCAGTTAGCCAACGGCAACGATGGAGGTAATGCTCTGAAAATTGCGCAATTTGAAACTCATTGGAAATTTGCTTTGCCTAGACAAATCGTCAGCCGAGGCCTAAGTAATGTCACATGAGGCTCATGGAAAGTGCTTTTCCATAGAGCACAGCTAGATGGTTTCAAATGTTTAAAGAGGGGAGAGAAACAATTTCAAAGAAAGGTGGATCCGGAGCTCCGGTCTCTGCTCTTACATTAACACCCCTGCTATCACAGAGAGAGAGAAGATAGTCGAATAACGTGAAGCGCACTAACAGAAATATTGAAAATTTCACTTGGAACCACAAACACGTTGGTAACAGAAAAATTACACGAGAGAGGTGCTTGTGCACGGTGGGTCCCGAGACTGCTCATACCCGAACAACAGGACGTTCGCGTGCAGAGGGCTGAATATCTCGCGAAAATCAATGTGAAGTGTGCTCCTCATTCTCCCTATAGTCAAAGCCTAGCTCCATATAAATTTTTTTAATCCCCCTATGTGAAGAAACACCTTCGTAGAAAGCATTTTTCACCATCGCAGGCGAACTGAATATGTTTCAACTTGCAACGGCTCTTGCTGGCGCAATACTAGTGCCAAATCAATGAAACTTGTATTACATATACATTACACATAAAAGTAACAATATAAAAAAATTAAATTGGACAGTAAATAATTGAATAAAAATGTGAGATTACTTTTAATTAATATAACTCGTATTTACATTGACGACTACTAATCAAACGGTTGTTTTTAAAATGAATAATCTGATTTTGAAAGCTGCTGATCTTTTAAATGTTTTCCCAAGTTCATAGCATAAAACCTTAAAAATATTTTTGACAGCTCTCTCTTACTATTTTTATGCATCTATTTTGTATCGTTCATTAAGTGCTTATTCACACTATAATTTTTCGAAATCTACCACAACGTACCTCTGACTTTCAAAAACAAATATCTTATCCAAATATGTAAATCAACGACACATTTTATCTCACAGTCATGTATTTCTTAAGAGCTATTCAAAAGTAAACAGTGAATTCTGGGAGAAAGGTTCTTGGTAGGACATATAATAAGGAAAAAATTTGTTTGTCAACAGCAGAAAAAGTATTAGCACATAGGAGTGTACTCCTCCACACATTATAATAAGAAGTGAACTTGGATATACTAGACAAGGCGAAAACTTGGATATGCAGTGGGCATGGGATACTTGCGAATAATTTCTGGTAAAAGTACTAGGTAAAGAGTAGTCATGGGTGACTGAGTACTGACATAATGTTGATTTGATGCTCAGTTGATAGAAGACCATGAAAGAAGCTTGCCCCGTTGATTTGGTTATGGTGAGCGTTAGCTGACAGTTGAATAAATAAATAAAGTAGTGTTTTCAAAGGAAATAGAAGCCGTGATAGAATAAAGGTGTCACAGTATTAGAAGAACACAAATTGAATATGACATCAAAAGCAGTATGAAAGGGAACAGAGTAAAGAATATACACACCTAATTAATTCAGAAATACGGCTAGGGACTTCCCATGAGTCAGCAATTTTCCACTCCTTTGCTTCCTTGCAAAATAAAATGATTGATTCACATTCGATGAATGCAATGAAGGCAACAGAAAATGAGAAGAAGTGTAAAGTCACGCAACCGAAAAAAGTGCTGAAAAGCTACCAGAAATCACCGGGAAAGACGAAGAATGTAGGCTTTATGAAGTACCTGCCACAGCAAAAGGAGAAGAAAGAAGTGGCGAGAAACGGAAATATCAAGAGAACAGCGGCAAAACAGAGGGGACAAGAGCACTTGGACACGTGAAGGGAGGATGAGGGGTGGTGCAGATGGGATGCCATCCCTCCACCAAATGGACGTAAATCCCCGGGAAGAGAATGGACGGGTATGGATTTGGAGGGAGGGACGGGAAGAGGGAGAGACCGAACGAGGTAAGCACGACTACGAATCCACGACGTGACACCTTGCTCATCTATGTCAGCCCACAAATATCCAAGCTCGCAGATTCGCGTCAAACATCTTGAAACCTCAAAAACCCCTGAAAACTTCAAGAGTCATGAATGAATTTGCATGAATTCGTTCACTTTCCGGAGGTGAAAAAATTGAAAAATACGAAAATAAAAAGGGCTTTTTTTGAAATTCGACGAGCGAATATATTAAAGGGGGCAGATAAAGGGGACCTCAAACTAAAACTCATCAACTGTCAAATACGCCGACGCCCACCGCATTTCACTAAGAAAAAAGTGCCGTAACTTTTTTTTTCAACTGCCCTAAGTTCCCTACCAAAGGGTGCACCAAAGGGTGAGTGAAAGAGAGCTCACTCTCACTAGCTCACTACATTCCTCTTTTATCTATTCTCTATCTCCGTCGATGAAGCGGAAAGGGAATGGTCACCAAAGGGGAGGGATGGACTCATTTTTGGTCGCTGAGGTGAAGGGGGTAGGGGTGGGAATTATCGCCAAAAGAGTTATTTGCAATTCTCAGCAGGAGGAGAGGGCAAGTGAGGGCTGGGGATAAGCAAAGGGCCGACTAGTCCAGGAGATGAGTAGAGCTGAAGTAGGGATTCCGTAGATGGGAGAGACAAAATGGACAAAATGGGGTGAGGGGACCGTATGAGGTCGACGGAGGGAGAGCAGGGACAGAAAGAGAGTGAGAGGCGGTGGTTGAGAGCACTGAATTGAGTTTCCCCATGAGAGAGAGAGAGAACGGGGGAGTGGTGGATTTGGCGAACGTAAACATGTCAGAGGCCGCTTATAGGCTGGGAAAGATGGCGGAGGAAAGAGCGTGAAAATGCTAACGCGACGGTCCCCCTCTCTAAAATAAATTCGGTCGTTCCGACAATAACTCGAAAGATGCCTGTTTCCCGCCAAGCAGGCATGTCAACTTTGTTCCTCCATTTGCATAACGGGGTTTTAAAAGGGTACTCGCTAATACTTGTAACCGTTTCACAGACAGAAACAAATCTACATATTTATTAAAAATATTTCTATGGAAAATTTCATCCCAATAGATAGGTTATATTGAAAAATTAATCGAAAGACTCACATTGAAATCGTAAGAATTACATAACTGGCCTTATAAGGCATCGTTTAACTAAATGTTTAAATTTTTCAATCAAAACCTTTGCCACATTTTAATTCACAAGATTGTGATTTTTATCGTTTCATTAAACATTCTCTTCGTTTATTGGTAACACATCGGCAAGAATTTACACGTCAAAGGGTTATTATTACTATTACGTTAAAGGGTTATTATTACTATTACGTTAAAACGGCCTTATATCTGAAAAAACACTTATTATGAGTACTTGAAGAAACAATAACTCGAGAAAAATAACGAGAAGGATAATTATGATTAGCATAAAATTACGCCGTGGCTGTTTCCCATACTGCCTATATGAATACCTATTGAGGCCCCGTGCTACATTTCGGAGTCAAAATTGTTTAAAAATGATTTTCCTGATTGCGTTTGCTATTATTTGTTCAAGGGTAATTTAATATTAGTTATATCTCTACAGGTAAACAACTACACGCATCGATTTCGTTCGCTGTGATCCTTTGCTTATTAAATCAACTACTACGTAATACCTGGTCAGTAAAGTTGGCATCTATGGCATAAAAGGTAGTTTTTTTATTGCAATATCTCCAGCGGGTGCTCAGAAATATTTCAGAGGACTATACGAAAAAATAATAATTTTAATTTTAAGTTAAATTAGATTGAGACGCGAAAACACAATTAAAGTGCAGCAATGGAAAAGAAAAAGAGTGGTAAGAAATCATTTCTAATTAGAGGGTGGCATAAAAAAATCCATTTGCAGGCACACCAATGAAACCGATATGACAAGCTCCATGGTTCAAGCCGCATATTTCCGTGACGCGTATTTATCTACCTCTGTTTGAAATTTTGTTGACTGGCAAACTCCTAGCATACTATAATCAAGGTAATCATTTACGAGCACCTTGCACCGCAAAAGAAATTCATTGAATGCGTCAGCAAAAACTCTCCTCTCAGGTTAAATTTTAAATTAACTTTGAACGTAACAAAATAATAAAAATTAACTGGTTAAATACTATAAAATATATTTGGAGATATCATCCTCGGAAAACAAACTTAATACGAATCTCCTCGGCGTCCACCAACATTTCCGAAGCACGAGCCATTTAATTTCGCGGGAGACGACGGAGGAGCAAACAGAAGAACCCGTTCTATTTACCCAGTCAAACTTCCAAAACAAATTCCTCCGGAGAACACTGCTTACTCATCGACGGCAGGTAGCAAGCGTACCCAGCTTGCGACCTCCCACCACCCTCCGCCCCCCAATCCGAAATTCGTAGAGTGGGAGAACTAAGTTTTTGCAGAAGACGCACGCGAATCCCCTTTTCATCCCTGATGGGGAACAATTAACGACGTAAGACCTTTTCCAACCCCATCTCGGATTATGAAATGGGATGGCCGCAGCAGGGTGGAGTGCGAGAGGGAGGGCAGGGATGAAGGGTTTTCTGGGAGGAGGAGTTAGGGACGGTGAGAGAGAATAGGGATTGCGCGGCATTGATCCACTATTTGAAATATCGCCTCTCTCTCGGCCAACCTCCCTCCGCAACCCTTCCGCTCTCCAACCTCTTCCTCCCTCCCCCCTCGCTCTTGCTGACTCAGTTGATACGAATGAGAAGTAGGAGAGGATGAAAAGAGGAGAATGGAATGGCAAGAGGAAGAGTAGGGAAGGGCATCGCCTATAGGGAGGGAGGATATAAAACTGGAGCCTAATGCAGAAGAGAAGGTGGATTATATAAGGCATGAAAGTTTTTGAAAGGGAAGACAAAAGGAAGTGGTATTAATGAAAATTTTGCAAGGGGCAAAGCAAGAAACTGTAAGGACAGCCGAAATATCTTTCGTAGTATGGGCTGCGTTTAGTATTTCCAACGCAGGTCAGTATTTAAAACAGCGAGGTTAACGCTAGAATACAATAATTGTAGCTCATTTATGACTGTAAGAAACCAAAAGATCTCAATGAAAAAAATCGTACATTAATTTAGCTGAAATAATTTTGCACCAAAACAAACTGAATATAATTTCAGTATGTTTCTTCTGGCACACACATCATATTTTCTTGTAACCTAGTAAAACGTCTAGAAAAGTACAACATATTACAATTAAAAAGGTTCAATTTTCACACGACTATGACCGGAAACCATTTAGCGCTCCAAATGTTAGGGCTGTAAAGTATCCCTAGAGCAATGAAAAAATTTCTATAGCAATAAGAAATCATAATTACATAAAAAATCAAATATCTATCCTCCATTCAATGGCTTAACTCTTGATTAACTAATTTTCTGATAAATCAACCTTCGGAACTACCATCGTATAACAATGTAAACGATGAAAACATATTAAGAACATCAAAAGAGTCATATAGTCTCCGTAAAGAGAGGGAGGCGATAAACACCCAAATTCTTTGCGAACAACTGTTGTAATCATAGTTACTTGCCAGCCTGATGATTCTCTAAATAATTCAAACGGATTTCTCCAACCTCATTGGAACTCAAATATTAATGGTGTTTTAGATGTTGTACCTTAAGTCATTGGTGAAGGAAGCTTCTAAAAAAGCAACGCGAAAAAAAAGGTATTCTTCGCTCGAACAGATTTCATAAAAAAACTATCATATTTCGAAATCTAGAATAAAAGTTAAATGAACCGGAAAGGAGTGGGCATGTGAAAAAGATAACGGCTAAATCAAAGGACGAAGAGGTATACACGCAACTACGGCAAAATGTCGAGAGGCCTTGTAGCATTTAAGAGAGGTGGAAATTTGACTTTGAGTATGAGGCGGAAGGATTGGGACGGGAAGTGTATTGACGATAGAGGGGATAAAGCAAGAAAGATGAGGAGTTTTCAAGAGGGGAGATATCGGGAATTTGGAGGACGGGAAGCAGTATGGGAAGGAACTTATCCAAACCGGAAGGGGACTAATCGGAAGAACAAAATGGGGGAGCGGGCGCATAGTGGGAGGGTCTATGGGGTGGTAGTAGGATTGAGAAAAGGGGTGGGAGAAAGCAGCCGGAACTGACTTTTCCCTTCCCCTCCGAAAAGCTCCTCAAAGCGGCATACAAAAGGCAGAGTTGAGAGATCTCCCGTGGTAATTTTGCGAAGTAGACACACCCATCTTCCCCACTCCCCATTCTACTCGCCATCCCCCATAACCCTCCCAGTTCCCTGAGACCGGCTCTGCTCCCCACCACTCACTCTCTGGACTCCTGTTCCCTATTTTCCCAATCAAACCTCTCCCTAACCCCACTCAGACCCGGCTGTTAAAAGAAGGGGATGGAACGGGGAAGTCGGCTGCTTTTGGGCCCCCGCTGCCAACGATGAAACTTTTTTTTTTGAATCCTATGGCAGATGGGCGATTATCTGCCGAAACTTCCTCTTTGCCTCCCCTCGAACTCTCCTCTACTGTACTTCTTCACTTCCAACCTCACTCTTCCTTAACACCCAACTTCCAACTCCAATCTTCGACGTGGGGAAGCAATGGATGGAGATCTGGCTTGGAAATATCCTTCCCGCGCAAAACATACATGTACTTGTATTTTAATAGAATAAGCAAGACTTTGAAGAGTGGGTCATCGGGCCAGAACAACAAAAAACCGGAGCCAGGCAAAGGACCACGTCAGAGAATTTTAACCTCAAAGTAAAACATTCCATAGAAGTACATACGAACCATCAACACATTTAACAGTACATTATGGATGACCAAGGTGGGTTATTTGATTGCACTAATCGCCTAAAAATCCATGATTTAATAACACTATAAGACCACGATTTTTACGAATAGGGTCACTTGTTCTGGAATTTTTAAGGGGTTAGGAAATAGATCTTGAACTTTTTGAATCCGAGAATTATCTAATAGTTTAAACAGGTTCCAAGTTTTAAAAAACGAACACACGATGGTATTCTCATGCCTGAAATTGGACAAATTAAAAACGTTTTCAAGAAGAATACTCAGATGCATTCGCTCACGTCACACTCAGCATTTCTGAACTTGCACGATTAGGATTTTATTAATTCCGATCGAAAAGGGTTTATTGCTCTGTTTAACACAGCATATTCCTTAAACATTTACCGGAAACCATATTGATTACAACATTTATTATACAAAGACTTATCACCACAAACTAAAACGGCTAACAGCCCTTTGGGAGTTATCATCTATATTACATCCCTATCACCACAAACTAAAACGGCTAACAGCCCTTTGGGAGTTATCATCCATATTACATCCCACACATGATTCTCAAGTTACACCTCAGATATTTTTCAATAACCAATAACGACACTGAAGAGAATATTTGGTACAGCACTTTAAAAACCATTTTAAGGATTAATATAATAAATACAGAGTCAACCGTATAATCGCTTAAGGTATATTTACTCGATCGTGGACAAAATTAACACGAATATTATGGAATAATGAAAGGAGCATTTAAATGGCAAGAATTTTGGCACGAACATAAATGACTTTGAATTTGGGAAAACTTTTACAGCTAAGTCACTTGTATTCTGGTAAGTACTTTAAAAAGAATAAAGTACTCATAAATGTTTAAAAACACATCAAACATAACACTATGGCTCAGTAATATCCGAGTTCGTACTTAAATCCATCAATCGTGGCACATATCGATCAATGGAAACATAAAACAACGCTTATTATGACGTTAAATTTTATGAACGAGGTATTCTTTACATTATTTTTAATTCTTTATTAAAGATTTTCTAAAAGTTAATATACTAAAATTCATGAATTTATTAATTGTATATAGATATGGCTTACAACCCAAAGTACGATCTGGATATACAATCTGTCGACTGCCCTTAGTAACTCTCCGTGGCATGCTGAGAACATTTTTTTAAATAATTTGTTTTTATTATTTTCGTTTAATTCTGCCTTTAGAAGAAAACATCCTGGAACAATTAAAGCTCAAATGCCAAAATTAATTTTCAGAGAACACTTTATAAGGTTCGAATGCTTAGTCGAAATTAATCCCATATCCTTATTTGTTGCCTGTCAGATATTTCACGGACACTGACCGTCAGGAAACCGAAACAAGTTGGCAGTTTGAAGGATAAAAATATAACTAAAAATCACTTTCATCTCGCTGAAGTGGTAAGGATTCAGGGGAATGATGGCTGAATGTTTAAACAAATGAAAAGAACTTTTTAAGAATTAATTAAACTATCTAATTTTTTAACATGTGAAAGCAATCAATGGTTAGATCATATGAAATACTAAAATGGAAGACGATGAATAGCACACATGGACCAATAAGCACGCGAACCCTTTCGATCTAAAATCCACATCTTAAATGCCAATAACTCTCGCAACGAAAACGAGGGCGAAAAAAACTGCAAATATCTCTAAAGCATTAAGGGACGATAAAACCCATCAATAATAATGGCATGGAAATAGTCTACGTGAAAAAAACACTCAAAAACTTTTTTAACAAGAATTCTTTTTTTTTCGAATAACACGCTCCGTAAATTTTAACGGCTGAATCGATTTAACGTTCCGAAAAAAAATCAGACGGGATTTTATCTTCCCGGCGTACCGGCAACGCGGTTCCGACGGAGGTTCGCTTCAGCACTGAGGGTAGAAGGGATATACTATTTATACGCATGGAGGACGTGAGAGGGGTGAGATGGGGTAAAGAGACATAAACGATGCCCTGAAGAGGGTCGCGGGCGCAAATGGAAACTAGATCTATCAAAATAAACACCATTACCAGGGAATCAAGCCAAAACTCGTGGAAAGGTGATCTCAGAGGTAGTGGATCAACATCGTTCCAAGGTACAACATCCAAATACGGAATCGACTCTGCCTAAACTTGTTCTGAAAGATAACCATTACGTTTATTTTCTCTTTGGAAGGAATGACACCCAAGAACCTCGGCGACAGGAAACGTGAGAACAACACGTTTTTCCAACGAAGAAAGTATAATAAGTCGACCGGAAGGATATACGCGATTTGGAATTAATTCCATATATTTCGACATGTCGAAAACATGTTTACGCACTGTAGCTGACGAACAATTCACGGTGAGCATAAATGAAATAGCTTTGTGAGCGCAAGAACTCCTGAAGAACCAATAAATTAAAACGCCGATGATGAAATATATTCTTGGGTTTCGAGTCTGCGCAAATAGTGCAGGAATGTAGGTAGGTAAGGTAATATACTTAATTAAACGCTACAAGTAGGGTAATTTCTTGCAAATTCATTATGTAGAAGATTCTGCCGCTAAGCGAAAAGACAATTAAGTACGACTAGAAATGAAAATTGATTCACATAACAAACTCACATATAAGACATTCCTTTTAGACAAAAATGATGAAAGAAGCACACGACATTAGAGCCCAAGAGTGGAAGGAAGAATGGCAGACGTAGCAATCGATGGGGAAGACAGACGAGGTCAAAGTGATGCGTGACAGATTGCTTTAGGCAAATTTTGAATGGCCTAGTTTTTAAGTACATCGTTTTCACGTGCAGAAAGAGCGTCCTCCGCAAACAAATTCACGGAAATAGTTTTGTAACATAAATATAGAATGGAAGACTTTTCGTTTTAATGAAAAATCTGTTCAATCCTTAGAGGAAGAAAAGTCACCGCTGTTAGGGTAGTAGTAGTGTTTATGTTATTAGGGTGCTTCGACGGTTAGGGTCATTTTCGCACCGTCCGCTTTTAGCATTAACTATTGTCATAAAAGGACAAAAGACAAGTGCATGACTCAAGTAGCTAAGTAAAAAGTTCATCGAAGAGGTGAGGAAGTGAGATAACCTTTGAACATGTTACATTGAAGAAGGAAGGATGAAACAACACGGGCACTTTCTGGTGAAAAGCGATAGCATAAGGGAGAATAATGAAAAACAAGAAGAACAGTAGAACAAGTTATAGGACATGGCACTATTAACAGTCGCGAGTTTAGTACGAAATTTGAAGTTTTGCGGAAACTTTCAGTAAAACAATAGAATGAGGCATGCAATAAATAAATTATGGTTCTTCTGTATTATGATAATAATTATAATGAAGATCGCATCCGATTGGAGAGTTTAAAAAAATTCTAACCCGTAGAAAAAATATTCCTATGTATGATGTACCTTTCACATTTCGAAACAAATCATGAAAGGTTAAAATATAATAACTCGAAATACCCATCTTCATATCGTTTCTTACAAGAGATGGTCATACCAAAACCAATGGCTGAAGCGTGGCTCTACACCTTGCTTCATGCTACGGTGTTTTAGGAATTTGCACCACTTTCACCTCAGGGCAGTCATAATCAATGTTATGCAATACTTAAAGACAATCTAGACGTAGAATTACATACAGTAGGGTCTACTACACCGAATGCCAAATTTGTGCTAATCGAAGAGATCGTAATTTATTCGATGCATCAAAACTATCGAACACTCAAAGTCAAGGGGTTCTGATATAAAATTACTTTTTGTAAAAAGGCGTTTATCGAACGAAAGCAATGGTTTTACAAGTTCTCTCCATAATTTGCATTACATATTTTTGACATGGTAAATGACGCTCTGCCGTTTACCTACTCAGAAGCAGACGGTGAAGTGAATCGAAAATACAAAAAATCTACTCAATACAAACACCGGGATGTAGGATTATACTGAAATATAGAATTTCTTGTTCTTTCCACAAAAATAAATGCATACATAACGAAGTTCCCAGGCAATTCAAATTATTACAAACAGTCCTGTCACTTAGAATCTCACAAATAATTTACATCACCAATGCAATCCAAAGATCCGGCGGCAAATATCACGGCTGGGAAAAAATAGTATCCATAATTTAGTAGAGTAAACACTAGTTAATTTCCATTTTGTTTCCCATAAATAATCGACCATGGTTTTAACACATACTAAATGCCACGCTGATCATGGTAATTATGCCTTGAAACCAGGGCCGGTTTTGTATCATAAACCAGAGTGGGCATTTATCGGTGTCGGTATCGGTATCGGCTCTTATGAAACAGGTAAAAAGTGTTTTTACAAATTTAACCCTGAAACTCTTTCTTATGACAATAATAATAACAACTACAAAATTAATATGAGATAAGTAGAAAAGCAACTCAATGCATAGCAATTAGACAAAACCCTTTTCAAGCAACATTCACCAGGAGACGTAAAAAAATAAATTTTAAACTGGCTTTTGTGAAAGCCTTTTCATCGGAGTGGCATATCGGAATATGCATAAATAAGCGCCTTCAGACGACGTAAACAGCCTATCTGCGGCATTATCAGAATGAGACACGCACGCAGCCAGGTGGGTTGGTAGGTACTCCGTAGCCGAAAAATCGGCACCATTCCGGTTACCGAAGATGTGGAGGCCGTTAAGATAGCAGTTCGGAAATAAAAATGCTTAGATTCGGGAAGTGGGAAAGGGGGAAAACGACGCATTATGAATTCAAAGAACATTCCCTTCGCTGAACATAAGAGCTGTAATTCGGCGCGGAGGAGAGAGTGGCAAGAGGAAATGAAATATACGAAAAGGGAAGAAGGAAAAGAGCAGTGGTATCGGATCCTCGTTTTCCTGCCGGAGCACCCACCAGGTCGAAACGCAGACAAGTGCAGGGTAAACGGGGGCCCGAGGGAGAATGCACAGCCGGAGTGGGCACTGCAATCTGGAGGCCATTATGTGTGGAGAATGAACCAGGTAGAAAAATTAGCCACCGCCTACCATTGGGACCGTTCTTCGAGGGGTGGAAACTATCGCGGAAGGTGATCTGAAAGAAAACGAACGCAGCAAATGGCGAAGAGAAGAGATTCGAGGGCAATAAGGGGGAATGGATGCACCGGATACATAAGCTTATCGAAGTTTTTAATCTGGACCTCCTTGTAGACATGAGATGCGGTGCATGTTCGGCAAACATTCAACCTTTCAACAACTTCCACGAGAATATGTACCTCCCAGCCTACCTCGCAACTGAATTTCTTTCACGGCGGAAGTAAAAAAAATCTTCCACCCTTAGGCAGGGACCAAGGAAACGAACTTTTAGGATTTTCTTATTCACTGAGAAAAGTGCAACGGGTCACGCAATCTCCCGCCAAATGATGCACTTATTGTTCATTTCAATAAATCGTTGCTCCTCTTGAAGGGAAACTTATTGGCCCCAACTAAGCTGCGCCAGAACCCCGCCGGATTCCCTTTTCATGACAGCTCAGGTTTATTTGTGAATTAGAACTCAAAACAATATTCCTATTTTTCGTTTCGTTGCCCTTCTGATTTCCAGAATAATATACACTTAAAAAGTGCGTTATAAATGACCTAGAAGATGAACACCACTATTTACGCAAACAAAGTATACAATACGAGATATACGATGCTTAATTTTTGACGTTAATATTCATTTCAAGGATATAAATTACATAATTAACGGATAATCTATTTACTTCGGAAAAAAATTTCAAACCGCACAAATATACGCAAATTTTAGCTATTTTTTTTAAATCGTAAAATTTCCGACGCTGCTACATCGAAACGCGAGAGGGAAATACGGACGAGTACACCCCTTCTGACTGAGATCATTCATTGCCTTCCCGGTTCGAAAACCGGTAATTCTCATCCCAGAAGAGCAGGAAAAAAATGATAAAATCCAAAAAGTTCCCTCTCCGTCGACTATCTTGCGCCAACAATGGCTCGATATCTCACAAAAATATTTTTCTCAAGAAGGGAGCAAGTGACCCCTTTCATTTCGCGTCAATTTCATATGACGGACGGGATAAGACGAGCGATGATGCGATGGGAAAAATCGGGAAGGGAGTGTGGGAAGGTGGTCCTGGATGAGAAGATGAGTCGGAAGGGGATGCGGATGACGCCCGACTACCGAAATCACCACACATCCCTCCCACACTCCAACCATCGGTCTCAAATAGCAAGATGGATAACCTCCTACGTGGAGAGCGAAAGATAAAAGGCAGGGGGAGCCCAGGGACGTCACCATCTTTGAGGCTGGGAGAGAGGTCTAAGGGAAAGGGAGGAAGCAGTATGTACTCTGAGAGGGATGAGGACAAGGGGTGAGGGGGCAGTATATAAAGGACCCGAGGGTATGGGGAGGGAGTGCAGGTGAGAGTGGGGAAGGGGGGGATACAACAAGGCTGGGGCGTGCGGGATGAAGGGGCGAGCGGAAGACAATGACTCTCACAGTGGAGGAGAAGGGAGGAGAGGAAGCCGAAGGAGGAAGAATGGATGGCCCCCGTTTAAGACTCGGAAGAGGAGTAATAGAGGGTGGCTATAGTCCCAAAAAAAGGGAGCAGAGGGGGGAGGGGCAGGGATAACTGCGGGACAATGGTGATGCTGGAAAGGTCTGCCTTAGGAGGGGGAAGAGAAGACATGTCTAGATGAAGACAAGGGAGAGTGGAAAGATGGCGAGTTGAATGGAAAAAATGGACAGGAGGTGCTGTTGCGAAGCGAGTGTCGAGGGGCAAAAGGACAAGGGGGAAATCGGCAGGACGAGGATTTATAACGGCACTGTCCAACCTTAATAGGGAAGGGAACCAAAATTTTCAGATTTTTCACGCATGAGACATGGAGGAAGACTTCCCAGAGCGTGAGCCCCACAAGAGTTTTGTCAAAAACGCGTGACTTGGGAGCAACGAGTAAGCTGCAAGGAAGCATAAGGGATTTTGACTATCAATTAAACCAATAAATTATGGATTGACATCGATTAGGGCTACGAGATATTTTCCTAACAGCATGGAAATTGCAAGTATCTCTTTGCAGGAGATTAGCAACCTGGGATCAATTTCCGGTTGACATGAATTCGGTATCCACCGATTTCAAACGGTGCTTGCAATATTCAACTGTGACGTGATAAAAATTTCAGTGATGCACATTCTAACTCGAAAACTGGAATTGCATGCAATCAAAAACAACTATTAAAAATGCTTCGAAAGATTTTCAGTTTATTTAATAGCTGGTATACTACGAAACTGCCTTCAACAGTAATATTATCCACGCGATTCTGAACTTGCCATTGATAAGACCATACCTATTAGATGCACTCGTATTTGATGAATCAAGTACTATAAAGACAAATGTCTCTTCTTCAGTTATCAAGGATAAAATTTACCCATTATAATCTTCAAAGGTATGGCATATAGCTTAAAAAAGAACTAAAAACTATGAAAAAGAGGAGAAATACGTATATAAATTGAGAGTGGTAGGGTAGTTTTTTTTCACAGGGTACGTGAGTGGTTTTAGGATGGGGAGAGAATGTGAATGGAGGGAAAGGACGGAAACAAGGTGGAGAAGAGAAAGATAAGAAAAATTTCCTCACTTTTGTCAGACGCCATGCTCCTAC
>LYUA01000060.1:38666-56326 GCA_002093875.1 Calopteryx splendens | reverse complement strand
TAGTTTTTCAATTCCCCAGGAGGTGCTTTGTATTTATCTCCCTTAAGGCATGACAGAATGGTTAATGTTTTTATAATAATCATTGGTTTCCCACCAAAGTAACCTGGAGTCTAAAACTCTTGCCGCCCAACCGTAGGTAGCAGGTTCATCACCCCGAACGTGTTGTTGCAGTGGAATGGTTCCAATGGAACTGCATTACTTTACGAAAAAAAACTAGGGTTGAGAGTCTCAAAATGCAAAATTGTTAAAACTACCTTCAATAAAAGAGATTCACATCGCATAATAACTAAAATACACATTCCTTTTTAAAATCTTCCTAAATAGGTAATCGAGGAGAAAACGTTTAACCATCAGTTTGCCGAACGACGATCGGATTAACTATACATACATTTTTTTAATATCACCATGGGACGAAAAAAGCTCACTTGGGTAAGCACCAAAGCATAGGAACTTATTTTAAATATATTTATCATTCAATAATATCTGTATTTAAGTGAAACTTCTTTAATACGTTATAAATTAGGAATTTCCTAATGCCAAGTAATTAATGGAATTATTTCGTAACATTTTCAATTATTCTCTTGTCCGGTTCACCAATTATATCCATCAGTCAACACCGACACATATAAAAAGCATAAACACACTACCGCACTCGGATCTGAGTATTTATTCCTCCATGATTTTTAGGGGTTACACTACCAAGGACTGTATGTTTTGCAAGCATTGTACACTTCTTCAACTCTACTTTGACACTGAAAATTCTCTTTTTTCACAAGGTAATACCGTTTCAATTACAACATATTATTCCTAGCGGAGAAAATAAGACCTGATTAATTAATAAAACTCAACGCCCCAAAAAAAATCGATGGACTTGCACAAAGGCAATAGGCAGCTATCCTGAAAACTTACATCGGTGAAGAACTCTGATTACGTCGTTCGATTGACGCCAGTCTTTATTTTGTCGAGTCTGTCTCGTTTGAGAGAGAGAGAGCGATGGTACACACAAGCGCAACACAGCGAACCAAGCACAATAATCGCAACGGATTCCTGATAGGCGCTTATCTCAAAAAAAAAAACAAATACTTCCAGGAAATTTTCCATTACTCGCGCGAACAATTCCGATGAGCATAAAAAGCAGACGAAGCCGCAGGCGGATAGAGCGACGTGGAACATGGCGGTGAGAGAGAGAGAATTTCAGGGAGGGATAGGGTGGAAGTGATGGTCTGTGGCAGACAAGGGTTTCGCAGCCCAGAAAGTAATTTGGAAAATAAAGTTTAGGAGGAGAAGGGGATATCGCCAGGAACGCCATGCGTGGTTTCGCGGAATATTAATGACGGCGCCACTCTTCAATGCGGAATAAAAAAAAATACTGAATTGGACCGTGAAAAATTGAGTGCGGAGGGAACGGAACAAATGACGCTCGGTAAATCAAGTTGCCTCTTTTCCACTCATCCTCCTTCAAGACAGGAAAAATCACATTACGTCACTTCTGCACCTGAATAAGTCACACTGAGTCTCGGCTTGACGTTGAACCTATTTTATGCAAATAATTCTGCAATTTTTTTCAGGAGTTCTCAACGCCATGAGTTCTCGCCGGCAAAATGGACAGGGATGCGTTAAGTGAAAAAGACGTTGAAGAGAAAGGCAGAGATCCCAATGCCTCTTAAATTGCTCTCAAACGATAAAACTCCCCTCAATTACATCCGAATAGAACTATTCCTAAGCATAAATTTTACTGCAAAAATGGATTTGCTTTGGAACAATGCTGGAGTGCACATCTCCTAGAAAGACTCAATTGTCAATTAAAATAGCTGAAAGATAAATTAAAAACTTGTAAAAATAATATTCCAATAACTCGATAAAGGTTTATTGCAACTACAACCACTATTGGCAATGATGAAGAATATTATGACTCAATTTATTGCATAGAACATGTAGACGTGAAGCTTCGATTTAACTTCACAATAACGAGCAAAAGAAAATAAGTATCGTACTATCATAGCAAGTTATATTACGAATCAATTTTCGACTAAGTAAGGACACACTAAAAGAAATCTTGAAGAAGAGATGTCTATGCATAAAACCAATTCAATACTCTGTTGCCTGAGGAGCAACCCACAAGCACCAGGCGATATGAGCGAACAGTAGAACACTGTCACAAATAATATGAAACCCGATAAAATATTCTTATTTACCTCAACCTAATAATATCTTTTAAAAAATCGTTTGATGGAAAGAATCCCATTCCTGGAAAACACCGCAGAGGACGCGATAGCCTTTGAAATGAAGTTTCTACAAAGAGAGGCATATCCGAGGTCGTACGAAAACGACTTCGCTATAGTAGAAGCAAAATATGCTTAAAGACTTGGTGAGAGGCAAACATTACAGAGCTAAGTATAGATCTCACTGTATCTACCTCCCAGTTGGCTGTGTTTAACGGAGGAAGAGACAAGTTTAATAAATATTACTTCAGTGTAAAGTTTGTTCTACTCGGAATTTGATTCGAATATTATAACAAATAGTAGAGGAAAAATCACATCACCTATGCACACATTTTTCATAAAAAATCCAAAAAAAACGAATAAACTTGAAATTTCAAATTTCCAATGGTGCCGTGACACCAGATGGTACCCCAGAAAAATCGCATCAGCACTGTAATCATTAAACAAACTTTATTTTACAAATCAAGTGATACGGAGCAAATAATCCACCGCAGATGTATGACGGGGAAGGAAAAGAAATGTGATAAAATGTGACGGGTAAACATTGGAGGAAACGCTCCATTCCAGTGAAGGGAGAGGACAAAGGAAAAAGTCACACGCGGTCCGTCTGCCACACTCTAGGCTGCGCCGCTCGACTCAACTTCTGCGCGTTGCTATGCCGCTTAGAGTGAAATCGATACGGGACAACGAGACTTGGACAGAGACGGGAGGGTGAGGCAGCGCACCCACATTGCTATCCGCACGCGTCAAGTCTTTCTCCGTTTTCACTTTATAATTCCCTCCCCAGTATTTGAACCTGTCGCAGGCATTTCAACGCTCCGGACGGGGAAACGAAGGGTATGGGGGAAAAAATGGTTCCATTCTGGCGGATCCAACCTTGGAACAGTCAGCGAACGATC
This sequence comes from Calopteryx splendens, assembly GCA_002093875.1. Taxonomy (NCBI): domain Eukaryota; kingdom Metazoa; phylum Arthropoda; class Insecta; order Odonata; family Calopterygidae; genus Calopteryx; species Calopteryx splendens. The sequence continues at coordinate 53,205 of LYUA01000060.1, read as the reverse complement.
CACTGAGACGAATTTCACGAGCACACCTCTGTCAACGGGATTGAATTCTCCCACCCTTTCCATCCCTAGGGTGGATCCAAGGAGATTTGTCAGAAGGTGGTGGGGGGACGCACGTGTGTCGAAGCGTCATCGCCGGCCACGCACGTGAGCGAGGAGGGGCGTGGCATTTTAAAGCTTCCCATCTCTCTCTCTCTCTCTCGCCGCCGCGCCGGGATCTCGATGCGGAACGACGACTGAGGGAGGCGCTGGGGACAGGACGTCGCGGGCCAAGCCGGCAGCTGACAAAAACAAAGTGGCAGTGGAGGGGCTTTCACGTTACGCACGACGGGAACGAATAGACATGGATCTTAGGTCGAAGGTTATTAAGGCTTCAGTTTCCATTAGATTTGCATTCTACCCGTGACTTAAGACCTCTCAGGTTGCGTGCTAACATGTAAATGAAAAGGAATAAAATCCCTGTCACACCCCCTTGCCTTGCCTTTATCAACTTTAAACTATTTATATTTTAAGGCTGGAATCGGTTGGCATCATAGAAGGTAACCCAAAATTAATTTTGAAGTTTAAATATTACAGGAATATTATACGGTTACCTACTCGCCACATTTCTTCAAGTAGCTTCAGAAGCACATAACGAAAGTACGCACTCTCGAACACGAGTAAAGAAGTGGTAAGAATCCATTAATGAATTAAAAAATACGAGAAATGGATCCCGTGAATTCACATTAAATTTGACGCTGAAACCGATGTAGTCCAATGGGATCGAATACATCAGTCTCCCGCAAAAAGTACGTTTATACTAAAGTAAACGACGCCAGAGAAATTTTGTTCCCTCCTCATTGACATTCTGATTCCTGCGACAACTGGAAGCATTACTTTCACCACCAAAGTAAACCTTTTTTTGTCTATTTAACACTCTAAGAGTCTCAAAGGACTAGATGTATGTATCATTTGGTGAACACTCGACGAAAATCAATGACGAAAGTGAGATATTACAATTCGTGTTGACGACACCAGCTCACCAGTAGAGTTTAGAGCATGCAAAGCCATCTCCGCGTTGCAAACCAGACGGGAAGAGGGTAATCAGGCGAAGGATAGGTGGTGATACGAAGGGAAGAGGAAAACTGAAGAGGAAAACTGAAAAGAAAAAAAGAGGGGTGACGGTGGTGTCGCCGTAAAAAGAACGCCACATCTCCACCTTTAAAGCACGTGGGTGGGTGTGGCGGAGGAGAGAGAGAGAAGGGCGGAAAGCGGGCGCAGCGGAAGGAGGTTCGAGTTACAAGAAAGAGGACGCTATTAAGGATTCAGTCACTTTCAAAAACGTCAAACCCTTGTCTCTCATTGTTACTCGCAGCCCTTGACCCAACGTAGAAATTTTTATTTCCTCTTCCCTCTCAGGCCAAACGCTCCGGCAAAACACAAGGAAAAGAGTATTATTATAGCTAAGAATATGTGTTAGAGCACCAAATCGTGCCCATACATATCAAGGATGTTCCTGATGCGATGACTTAGCAATACATGCTGGCATAGCCCGGGATAAAAATAGCAGTGGCCCAACTGCGTTTTCTGAGGTTATATTTATTTTTTTCACGGTATAACTTCTCGGGGAACGGTCAATTTGCCATAACGTAGCGACCAATAAAATGCTAATATGAGGTTTATCGACCTGCAGGAGATTTATAGTGGGATTACAAATCAAGAGAAAGAAAGCCCCTACTCCTGAAGGATGACGGAGAGAAGTGTACCTCGCCTCGATGTGACACGGCGAGGAAAATCGGCAATGCTTCATTATAACGTGAGGGTTGCAACAGCGCCAGAATCTGTGCAAACCCGCCAATGAATTACCAGCAAGTAAATATTTTACAGGTAAAAAGGGCAATAATAGTACCTATTAATCAGAAAGCGGGCGTGATAGGGGGCTGGCCTACTGACCGGAGGGCCCGGGTTCGATTCCCGGTAATGCCTCTTGGCACCCTCTGCTACACCCTAACTGTGCACCATTTTTCGTGTACCAGGTCATCCTAGGATATCACAGGCGATACAGGGAAAGCAACTGTCCACCCTACCCTTATGTGTGAATTTCACATGCCTATGTTGGGCTTGGTACTGGGTGAGCTCTACCGTCACCTACCAAACCAACCTTCGGGTTGATTGATGTGATGATTTACTAGTACATACTTAAAAAAGATAATTACGATGGGATTTTAATTGAAATGAATCCCATCTTATTATTTTGCGAGATAATAAAAAACAATTAAGAGTACACAAAGCATAAAAAGCTAGGACTATGCTTTATAGTAAGATTTCAATTCTATATATGAAAATTATTCACCGTAGTTCACCGTACTTTCGTTCGCTACTCATGAAGTTTCTTTCCGAGTAGCACACATTCTTTTTTTCATAAAAAAAACGAAAAAAATTATATTTCAAATTGTAGTCAACCACCAACAAATTAAAAATATGACGCATTATGAATTCATGCAACGTTATACACATACCAACCTAAGCAGGGAACTTTTAACAAACACTCCTACGAGAAATGCATTTCAAAGACTCGGAATGAACCAGTCGTAATGAAGAAAAAATACTTCATTTAAAATAATGTAATATGAGATTCTTAACATGCATAAACCTTGTTAACGGAGAGACAGCAGGAAAAAGTGATTCCCTCGAATTTCAAATACCTAATCAAAAAATGAGACTGTAAATTGGAAACTAAAGCATAGGTTACAATCTTTCTTTCCATAAAACGGTGAAGGTACTATAATTGAAAAACTTGAGATCAACTTTCCCAAAATCTACTGGGAGAATTCAAAATAATAGAAAGGTCTTGCCAAAATTTTCTACTCTAAAAAAGGCAAGCCAAATCATTAACTGAGTGTATTAGCAGAACTCGTGGGAATTTTATATCTCAAGACCTATGACGGACCATATGCTTCAACATATGCGTCTTCATATAAACCTTTAAGATATCGGAAACATTACATTAATACATAAATAAATAAAGAAATTCAACATTTAATTACTCTAGTACAATAACTGTGCCAACAGGTGAAATCCAAACGTTACAATCGAAGACCCAGGGCTACTCCACAACTAAGTAACCAGTGTGGGGAAATATGCGCCAAAACTGCTAAAGTCACTTCACTTCTATATTTAAAAGGGATAATAGCAGAGGCCACTATGCGCGGCCTCTGTTAGCATTATAGGTCATTTCGTGCAACACGCGAAACATTGGAGGTAGACCCTGCAGTTGCACCACTCGCCATTGATCGGTCAAACGTTTCGCACTTGAACTCGCCACCGATCCTGACGAAGTGGTTTCCCCAGCCGGTCATCTCCACCACTAAACTCGAAGAGCCGGCGGGCGCGGGCACGTGGGTTACCTGAGGCGAGGAGGGCTGCCCTTCGTATCTCGACCGCCCTCCGGAGTGTCCCCCGTCGTTCACGCGGCCCACCACAACCACTTCGTCCACCGCAGATGGGGATAATCAAACGCCGGGGAGTGAGCGCAGGGAGGAAGCAAGAGGGGAGGCGGCTAAGACAGAGGGCGAGGGAGGAGGCGTGTAGCACGTGTAGTTCGGAATGGGCATCGAACATACACACGGCCTGAATTGATCACGTAGTACATATAAGAAACGATGCGAATGTAGTTCACAAACAACACTCGAACCGAATCACTTCCTCCTGTATGTGCCTCTCACGGGATCGTGGATCGAATAGCCCAACAGAAGGCGCTGTTCAGGGTTCTCCCCCACGTTCTTCAATCTTAGCGGAATGACGAAGGAGTCCACTGAACTGATCAATTCACGGATTTGGTCCACTTTAGGGGAAAAAAACTACATACAAGTAGGCTCACGAGACGGTTAGAGGGTCAGAACGGTACTGCCGAACACAAACACGCAAATACAAATGGCATCAGAACACAAACACAATTCCATTCGACTGTCGTTCGAACTGCCTATGTTACTTTAAAAACACAATTTCGGAGCTGCGAGCACCACAGCCCGCAAGACCTCACTACCGACGACGCCGTCCGGTCTAGCGAGAGACGAGGATCCGAGCGCTGACGTGACGAACCGAAGTTAGCCGAACGGAAGTTTCCCCACTGCGGTGCGCACCCACCCCCCTGAGCCGGGGGAGTAGTGCCCTCCGCGCCGCCGAAACTGAAATACGCTGTAAGACAAGGAGAGGAGCTTCGACTAGGATTTAGTGTTCTCGAGGCTTGCTTCACCCGAAAACTTTCCTGAAACTCAGCAATGCTCTTCCGTTAAAAACCCTAGGTAGGAAATACACCACTAATGAAGTGTAAGATGAACTGGCGAATGGAACATTTTACCTTAAGTCGTCTCGATCAAGTTCGGCCGAATGTTTAAGCCCGACCCTCGGACATTAATGCGATGAATCTGCATCGACCAAACTCCTTCATAGTTAAGAACTGTAATTAGGGTAGCTTTTAACGGTTGAAAAACAATCCGCTTTTTTTCTAAGAATAGACATGCTGGGAAGAACAAAACCTAATAACTTTCATAGAGCCTCTCAAAAGCTCAGATTAAGCAATTTACAAATATATTAACTGAACTGTCTAATATTAGATAGTGATAATTAGTTTACGAGCAAACAAACTATAAAAGTTCCTTCATTAACATGTTGCCAAATTATTTTCACGAACCTGAATTAGATATAAATATTGTACAATAGATGATTGTTAATAAACCTTGTACACTCAGTACAGTCAGTTTTGCATAGAGGCAAGAAGGCAGATTTTCCAATAATTAATTCTAAATTAAATTTGCATGAATATACCTCAATTCACCTCTTATTTGAGGAGTGTCGGCAGTCACTGAATGGAATAATTTTATATTAGGTCAAGAGTCAAAACTTTTCCAAGAAACAAGCAATGCTCTTGCCTCTTCAACAACCAATAATTTTTAGTGCATAATATTTTATACCGGTGATTTTGACTAAGTTCAGTTATAAAATTTTTTATTCAATACATATTATCATGAAAACGAAGGCAGACGACAATAGTGGATTAAAGAATTTCAGAAACACAACAAAGCAGTGAAAAAAAAGAGAGCGAAGGTTAATTAGCTAACATAGACTTTACTAGCTTAATAAATATTTCACCTTGTGGCCAGAGATAAGACTGTTCCTTATTCCAGGTATTTCCAAATTTTTTTAGGCCAAAGGATCATGTTTCAAGGATAAAAATGTTAATTTTGATTTTAAGAGCAATGTTTTAACGGCTAAACCAATTTTCTAACGTACTAACAACATGATTGGATTACCCTGTGAGGATTTTCAGATGAATAAGATGAACTACAAATCGTTCTCTCTTCTACTCTCCACTTGTTTGGTCAGATAACAAATTTATAAATAATTTAGTTTTTATCGAAGATTCTCTTAGATTTTATCCTACATATTACAAGTACATTTCCTTCTCCGATTTTAAAGTATTTAAGGACTTTTGACGCCCCTCCCCCAAATTTCATACCACTTTTCAACAAATGCCAAATTTGAAAAATTTAACGTACATTCTATAATTTTAATCGATGCTTGAGACTAGATGATTTAAATACATTAAATATCGTACTACCCACCTAAATTATTTATTTTACTCAGGCCAATGTATCCGAAGATGAGGGAAAGAGTACCGTTATACAAATAAATATCATCGAGTCTACAGCAGAGAATTTCATTTTGTTAATGGCATTAAATATATTATCAAATTTTTAAACCTATTTCGGGAAAGAATATGCGTTTCCTGAAAAAACTCACACCTTACGGCAAGAACTTTCCTACCCAGAGGGGTTTCACCTTCAGCTTAAATGCCCCCATACAATCTCACATAATAACCAATCAAGGACTCACATTGTATGTCTACCGCGTGTCACGCAAACTGCCGTGATCCCCACGAAAGAACTGCGGGGTATGGGAGAGGGGCGAGGGAATGGTTCAAATAACGATTTCTTCATTCCTCGGTTAAATCTCTGGAAAGATGTCGATCAAAAGCCAAAATGAATAACGACGGGGAAATGCGATATTTCTCACCATCGATCAATCAAACATGTACACTTGACATATCGTTTTCTTTAAAAGACGATTCTCATCCTAAGGTAAAAGGCTTACGGTACAGCAAATAGGAATGGAATAAAAGGAATAAATGCCAAATGAGAAATATAAAATAACCATTGACAAATGATATACATCCCCTGTCTTTCAGAAAAGGAAAACGACGAATTCGTTTCACAAAATATAAGGATATAAGAGTGTCAGCCTTCTATACTCTCCAGGGAATATCCGTGGTCGGATGCTGTACGTTTGAATGATTAAGCACTATTCTATTTGGATTGTTATCGCAGCAAATAGAAACTAAGCATTAGCCACTTATAGATATCGACAGATCTCAGGCGACAATTCTTTCGTGTATCCTTATCCCTAACCCATAATTTATATTTGAAAAAAATCATTTGGAGGGGTGAAATCTATTTATCTTTCCAAAAGGAAAGTTCTCATTGGATGAGGAAAAATGAGTGTTGGTTTATGAAAATGAGACCTGATGGTCATTTTTTGGTTAAAATATACCATTTTTAGTATAAAACCGAGAAACCTTTTAAAGAAAGTTATTGCAAAATTACTACCCATTTCGGCCTTGAAAGGAAGGACACGCCACAAAGATATAAACACATACATCGCATTTCATCGCTACTTATGCCACCATCAGCTATCTGAAGGCAAAAGTTGATGAAACGCGCTGGACATCTTAAAAAATTTGAGGAAAAGTGTGGACTTGTTTCAATTTTGACAACGGAATAACTTGTTGAAATCATTATAATAACTATAAGACGGTATTCTCAATTTGGTCATAATGAATGGAAGATAATAAAAATAAAGAGCTCATTATTGAATTCTAAAGCTCACTTATTTCAACGCCATTTGCACAGGAGTGGAACTCAACATTTACTCTTCACATAATTCCCCTAGGGAGAGTATTAACTCAAAGTAAAGCGCATGGTATGCACATGTTCACCCCTCTGCTTCGTTTAAAACTAAGGGATAAACATTTGATACGGTCTAACACGAAAAGTAACCCCGCATCATTATCTTCTAGTGCTTTATCCTCCCGAGTACGATTTGTCCTCGATCTACGCCCACTTCGCAAGCGAGATATGGGTAGAAGATTAATGGAAGAAATATTTCTGGCCAGTTAGCTAAGCCATGCAGATGACAGCCGGGATAGTCGGGCGGCATGTGTACTCGTGCTCTGATGCAAATCTCATGGATTCGAATCTCCCGAGAGCTGAACGTTGGTGATTCCGCCCGAAGACAAGGCAGTGCAAACACCAAATCCCATTCTACCACGAGAACATTCGACAAACCCGTTTGCCTAATATTATGGACGCTTTTGTAGATCACAAAAAGAATTTTACTCATGGGAACTCTAAATATGCACACGGAACACTCATAATTATATTGAAATATTAAGTATTTCATTAAAAATGTTCTAGACCTTTTGTCATGTTGCCGTCATTAAGTAAAATTTGAGTTTTTAGAGTTTAAATACTTAGGGTTCCCTATCTTCGTCCCCAAAAATTGTGTGCAACCACAGCTGCGAAGAATTCATAATGCATATTGTACGTACTATGACACATTAGGTTTATTGAAGCAGTTGGCAGCTTAATTAAAACCAATGATGGTCCACGCATACGCATAAGTACCTACATTGTCATTAGAGTATTGAGGGACATCTCGAAAGTAAAAAGTATTTATTCACCTTCAATCTCATATTATTTATCACTCACGACTAAAAGGCATTCGCAAACCTATGCAGTAACGCCTGGAAATGATCGAATCCCCCAACTCTTCCATGGCACCGACGCCGAATCCGAGCTTTCTCCCAACAGCTAGGAATATGGACGGGGGGGATGGGGTTCAACTGTGTGCGAGGGTGAGCAGCTGAGCCAATGTGCGGATGGAGAGAGAGGGACAGAGGGTTCGGATCCTGGCGAAAGGGGTGCGAGGTGCATGGCAGGACAGTGTCGAAGGCGGGGTAATTGACGCTTACCAAACGAGGGGGATGTCAACGAGAGATGGATAATGGCGATATATTTTTTCCACCCTTTTCCCCCATCGCTTTTCATCCAATCAAGCGACGGCGAAATGGTCGCGGAGACGGCGAGAGGAGGAAGACGTGCTTTGCCAGAGCCAGGGGAGTTTGCTCAAAGAGAAAATGTATCTATCGCCCTTTACTTTCTACGGAAAAAAGGACGGACGACAAGGGGATAGGGTGCCTGGCATGACCCCTGTTCCAAGATTTTCTCTTAACAAAAAATATGGCGCGAGGAGATCGTGATATGTCATCTCTACGCATATCCCGGGCTTTCATTTAAAATTCTTTTGTGAGATGAAAGTAGCCGTTTCTTACACAATAAGATGCAATCTTCATCGGCAACGTGAAACCTCTATTTCAAATAGAACGCTGCTGACAAAAAAACGAAACACATATTTCTCCAGAAATTGCTCTAAAATTTTGTTGGAATCCGGTAAATTTAGGAAAATTAAATGCTTTTAGAGGAATAGGTTTTGCAAAACTGGTTGAATAAGTTTGGGGTCTTACCTATTTCACCATAAAATAGGCGTGGGGCCTTGCCTTTTGCAGGGACTGGAGAGCTTATTTCTAGTGTTGCTCCAAAACTCCCATCACTTTTTACTTCTGATTCCGTCGAAATTTGTGTAATTTTAATAATAATAAACTCCAATTGACATTCTCTTTATCCTAGCATAGTACTCCAAGTGACCACGGTTCGAGAGCATGATTCATTATCATCATCCATGGGAGTGAGAGGTAATAGAGTAAAATGAGAAAAATAAGAGCAATAAAACTGACCGTTAACGTAGATAATTTAAGACTTTCCTGCTGCACTCATTTGAGATTTCGGGTCTCGTATCCTATACACCATATAGACATGAAAAAAATACGCAAATAAAATGGCTCATTTGATCTTGTAGTTTTGAAGATAAATCCTTATATTTGTTGGGCTTAGCTTCTTTATTTTTGTACTTCAATCGAGTTTTAACGTACCATGTGAGATAAGAGAATTATTAGCACTGAACTAAAATTCCACGTGTCAATTACTATTTGCACACCTTGAACGATGTGCGATTAATTAAAAAAAATTATTTTCGTATCAATGGCCGCCAATGATATTAAAAACTTTTAAGCGGTACCATACAGTAGCAAAAATATGTTACTAGTAGGCAATTTAAATAATTTTAAGGAAAAAATCGCCTTCCTGTATCTAACATTGCTAAAAGTTTGTGCAAAGAACGTTAATTTTAAATAATAACGATACTGCTTTTTTAGCCAGCAACCATAATTTTTTTAATCTAATCATATTTTTACCAACGATAAACTTCCATCATCTCTTCCGTTAATTCCGAATTCCATCTCATGTGTTTCCAGCAGTAGAAGCATCGGTGAGCTGTGTGTGGAACAAGGGGCCTACTTTTGAAGGGGATTACAGTCTCAAACCCGTCAGGTACCTACGCAAAATGTTTTTCCCTGCCGAAGGTCGGATTCTTTTTAGACAGACCTCGTATGAGGATTAAGTCATTCATATATAAGATGCAAAAAATGAAACACTGATCCAATATTTAAACTCAACGTGTCCTTTATATCAAAGGGTTATTATGAATATAGAAAGTATTTTTTAAATACGGAAAAGATATGTTTAAATATCTTAAGAAAGGTAGAGGCGATGAACAAGAAAACACATACCTAAAAAGAACAAATAAACAAAACATCCGGTAGCGTACTGGTGTATGCAGAATAGTAGGTACACTTAGTCATCTGTAAGGATTACATTTTGTAGATTTCCAGGTTAAATGAAGAAGTGCACTGTGCTAATATTAAAGATGCAAATTTTAAATAGACCTCTCAACGGTGTGATAGTAAAATCTAAAGAAATACAAGTTCACACATTTTCATAAAATTACAACCCTTTTATGTGTTATGACATTCAATGTATTATATCCTAATAATATCTAATCTAATATTAATAAATCGCTAAATTTTACAGTTACGGTGATCATGGAAACTTAATTATCTAGACTGTTTCTTCATTGGATGGCAATCAACTTGAACACTAAAAATAGAGTGGAATTCTGAACTCAAAATTGCTAAAAGAATATCCCATGCTTAAGCTTCAGAAACATGGAAATGTAATTACTTAGCTAGATGAATCGAATTATTCATCATAAAATTAGTTTCCTTAGAATCGCTCCAAGACGAAATCGTTTTTTACTCCAATCATCACTCTTTTACAATCATTTCAAATCGCATTACGGTATTTTCATGGTTACTATTCTATAGCAGTGATTTTTACAATATGCCGTCCATTGAAGGTATTTCCTTTGCTGAAAATCGCTCCCGTGGACAAGAGTACATTTTAGCTAATAATAAGTCGATAAAAATCATATAATTAGATAGATTTAAAGTTTACATGAAGACGAACTATGAAAATCACCCAATCCACGCTATATTTTATTAAAACCAATCAACTTCAACATTAGCTCGTCATTTTCAAGGCACTATATATTCATATTTATCGGCATTTAATGTTTTTTTCCTAGAAAATGACGTGTTAACGTTGAAATCTATTGATTTTAATCAAATATAGTGTGGATTATACTATGTTCATTGTTATTCATCGTGAATGTGACACATTTCCACAAGGAAACGCCTATTACTATAAACTTCAGTTTTCCATGATTTACGGCATTAATTTATGGTTTTCATTTATATCACTAAAATTGGAAATCAGTTAATAAATTCAATATGATTCAAGTATACAACTTCACTAGGCAAAGTAGGTTTGTACTGGATACCATCAAGTACAAACAAAAAATTTATAAAGCTGCCGTTTAGAGCAATGGTTTTAAGGATTTTAGTTTTCAACGATTCCATCGCAGACTTCAATTAATCCTTTATGGGAAATACAGCTTAATATGCCTTCTTTTCAAGAACTAAGTAACCACTTCTGTTGGTACAGACTCTCATTTTCGCGTCATCCATTATAACACCTTGGACTCGGAAGAGAGATCGAATAAAATACAAAAAATAACATTTCAAACTAACACATCCACTCAAAGCGAACTTAAAAGAATATATTGACAAAAAGTAAAATCTATTATATATGCTAAATTCAATTCATTACTTTTCACAGTGTATTATAATACCATTGCTTACGTGTATATATCTAATTTCTTGGTAAAAAACTATCTAACAATCTTATCTTAGTCTTTCATTCCTATAACGAAATAACATTGATAAAAATAAGGCAACATTATTGCGAAAAATAGCTGAGAAGATTCAATATTTACCCGTGGAATGGGCAACATATGTTATCATTATTTATTCTCATCAGCTATGGCTATAAAATATTTAAATTATTAATTACATTATTTTAAAATTGAATCACTTCCTATTTAGTGAACGTTCTTTTATTTACGTCCTGTAATATCATCAGTCACCATTAGATCATATAAACAAATCTCATGACATCAGTCATCAACAGATCTCAAGGCTGATATCCCTGCATGCACCCCTTTATAGGCTTTCTAGGTCAAGTAAATACATTTGACAGGGTATTAACGCATATTAAACACCCTACCGTACCTTACGTTATTTGCCGTATTATATTTAGCCAGTAAAGGTAAACGTGTAAATATCCTACATGGCTGATGGTATTTTTCCTTTTAAACGAAACTAGCTACATTATTTGGCTATGAAGTACAAGCAAATGTAGTAATAATTATAGAGTGGAACAGATAAAAAAGTACATTTAGGAGAACTAAGGATTATTTATCAATGAATTTAAATCGTTGTCCATGAGATATAATTATTCAAAAAGTCCAATGACATTAAAGCACTCGAAAAAATGGTCTGATCACAAACACGAATTCATTTCCTTCCAAATTTTAATGCGCATAATTCAACACATTCTCTTAGAATACTTCCCGCACATGACGATGCAATTTCTCCAAATATCACGTAATCGTCACATCCGTTCCATCAATTTAAAATGAACCACTTCGAAAATCCTTCTGGAAGAATATTTTTAAATCCACCTCCCTCGACACAGATGCACTACCGCTAGTACTCCAGCCACTCCGCTTCCCCCCTCCACCAAATTTTGCGCCCCCAAAACCGCCACCGCAAACTCACGTTCGGTGAACCATCCGACTACCTCGGATTGGAACCCACAGCAGGATTCGACACCTGACCAGTGGTCTGGGCGAGAGGGGAGGAGAAGGACGCAACACGCGAGCATTTGAAGCGGCGGATAGTAGGGTGAGGAGTGAATGCTCACGCTGAGATTGCAATAGCGAAAGAAAGTTTACGTTACGAGAAGGTATGGGGATCCATGGGCAAATGGAATAATGGAGAGAAAAGGCCTTCGACCTTGAGGAAAGTAGGGTAGATGGTGGTGAAAATTTTACTAAGTTTCAATGCCTTTTCCCGATTTCTATAGTCAACCTTAAAAGTCAACCTTAAAACAAGGGTTTTAATATAGATACGTGGGTAATGTTAACAATTCAATTATTTTCCAAAGGGTGATTTAATGCGAATAAAACATAAATCTCAAGGCAAAAATGTATGCTGAAGGAATTAGAAAATTCTCTACAGCAGCCAAATGCTGCCAAAGTATTATGTCCGACAGCGCTTCAATTCATGAGGTTAAATTATAACTTGAACAGTGGAACTTTTAACTGAAGATAATCCGTACACATACAAAGTGTTTTTTTAATAGGTTGCAGTAGAACACTGGAAAACTCGAAAGATTAATTCTAACACACCAATTCTAAGGAATTTACTAAAGTTCTGGACGTTCAGGCCACGAGACATATAAAGGATGCATCGAAGTTGTAATTGTTATTAGGTGTTTTAGAACCAAATTCAACATCTATGAATTAGCATATTTCCGTGGTGGTCTAAGCTACCTAACACGCATATATGGAATAATCCACTGGCAATTCGCTAATGATGATTCATAAGGAGCACAGACCAACTTAAAAAAACCTAAACCGGAGGGCTTAAGCTCTTAAGCCGTAAAGGGTGGAGGGGAGGCTGACATCTCCTCTGGCGATCCATCTTAACCTCGAACCTTCAAAAAATATATTTGCGAGTTGATACCTTCAAAGTTGAATCGCCAGGGGATGCCGCCGTCCCTCTGTTAAAGAACTTAGATAAAACGGGAAAGTAAAATAACAAATATTAACGACGCGATCAGGAGTTCAATTTAGAGCCGAGCATTAGCATGAGAGTAAAATCCTTATGGAGGAGATATATATTTAATGTTCATGCATATATTAGAGATATAACTGCTAGGGTGAAGGACGGACTCCGATTCTCTCTAAAACTATCCGAGTTCAAGAGCTAAGGCTGTGTATGTGTGTACCTATACATTGCGATGCCTCCGGGCACTATATTATACTTGGAAATGACGGCTGTAAAGCATCTTAATTCCATTTCAGCGCAAATATTCTGATGACTAATTAACAATCAATGGTTTTCCTTTTTCTCCTCTACGTTCTATTATACGTATTTTCAGCTTAAAACGTCGCAACTGCAGTCCTAACAGAATCACCCGCTGGCATGTACACAAATGCGAGAATTTCACAGCGTAAAAATCATTCCGAGCCATCTTTCTGATCACATATCAAACGGGATATGATTTGAAAGAAAATTGTAACTTTGTGATTTCAAAATATTTTATTTCGATACGACTAGGGTTTCGACGTCCAACGTCATCTTCAGGTTTTCTTTCAAATATGAATCGATTCCATGAAGTCACGCCTGAAACCGCCAATTATATCAGGCATATGATTTGATAATTTATTTTATCTGGATTTACACACTACCCTTTATGCGAGACCGTTGATGCGTTTTGAAGAGAACAAATGTACTTCAAAGGGAAGGGTGGATTTTCAAAGCTGTGATAAAGTGATAAAACAAACCCATATTCAGGAAATTTCTCCGACTAAACTGGATTTCAGCTGCTTCCTAGCAGGGTGGACGAAGTCCGCATATCCTGTTCTCCATTCAAGCGTAGCATATATAGCACGCGAATGAAGAGAGACAACGGTTTCAAGCGAGAGGATATCCTTGTGGTCTACATGGAGCGAGGTAAAGCTAAAATATCGGCGGGGAGGAGGAGGCGGTAAAGAGTGCGTGAGTTGCGTGAGTTAAAGAGAGAGAGAGCGCCCGCGAGAGAAATGCAGAGATAGAGGGAAAGGGCAGAGGTGTCGAAGGGGTGGAAAAGTACCGGCGCGAGATGGAGTAGGTACGTGGAGGGGGGAGGTATAGAGAGAGAGAGGATGGGGAGGGAGAGGTTGGTGGATTGGCGGGCAGGGAAAGGAGAGGATGAGAGAGTAAGGAGATAGAGCGAGATCGCGGTTTGGAAAACGGTAAGGGGGGAGGGGTGACTGAGACGCGAAGGGGAGGAGACGTGAGTCAACGAACGCAAAGGATGTGCGA
>LYUA01000059.1:1494643-1520986 GCA_002093875.1 Calopteryx splendens | reverse complement strand
CAGGGGGATGAGGGGGTCGGGATGGGGAGAGGAGATGGGGTTAACGGAGGAAAGGGCGGGCGAGGAAAGAACGAGAGGAAATCAGTCACGCTCCCGTGAATCCTCTGAAGCAGTGACAAAAGTTCTTCCCTGCCCCCTCAACACTCCGCCTCGCGCTGCTTTTATTTTTCCATCCTCGAAAAGTTCATGGTCCGGCAATTCTTCCGATTGGGAGACAGGGAGAGAGAGGTTTTTACGCCTCCGGCGATCGCTAGTGAGGGAGAGAATCGACCCGAGAAACGTAATAAAAGGACTTGCAAAGAGGCTATTGACATTACGCCGATGAGGAGAAAAATCTTCGCGTTACGGTGGAGGAAGGAAAAAAAATATCCTGCTGGGACTCCTCTGGTATGGATTACATGGGGGAGTCCCATCAATTCCCTTCCGACCCGTGAAAGACTTTCGACATTGCCTCCGTTGAAACACAGTACGTTTAATTAGTTTCGTTTTTGTACTGCCGCCAATGCTTTCCATTACAGCTGGAAAAAAAACTCCAGCTGAATAGCGGGAGGGCACGCCGCTCGATATAAGGCTAGAGAACATTGGTTTCACATTGATTTTTTACCACAAGTCACGTATCAGAAAAACCAGTTTGATATAGGTTTTAGTGTTTCCATTATATCATGGAACATTTGAGGAACTTTTTCTTAAACCTTATCTAAAAAATTTTAAAACGCAAATACTAATTTTATTCTATCTAAATAGTTGGTTTTCCTTAAATTATTCTAACAACGCCGATATGCAATTCGTTTAAAGGTTATGCATAAAAATTTCCCCACTTCACAACCTATTCTCAAAGAAATACTAACTCTCTCTGAATCTATAGAACAGTTACAAGGAGCTATGTCCTAAGTAAACTTACACAGTTTTTCTCTATTTAATCAACTATGCAACACTACAGTTCGTTGGCCAATTTTTAGGAATTTCATCAATCGAATGCCAAAAGCATTGTCCCATAAAAAAGACATTTACAAAACCTAACATTTTTATAACACGGATTCTCAACCCCAATACACACAGACATTATAAAAAATACATGCCTAAGATTCATAGATAACATCTTCAAAATTTAATGTAAAGAGGAACCATTTTATGGTAGAGACCGGTGCAATTCGCACTCTTATGCCGCAATAAAATATCTAACCTAAATAAATATTAATTTCAATATTCATATCAACAAAATTTTATATACAACAAAAAGACACCAAAGTATTCACCCTCTATGCTGAATATTACTTCATCTCTATCCAATACTTTAGACAAGAAACTATTACTATTGCTTCTCGGAGTCCCCTGAAATTTCTATCGTGAGTAAGGGAGACGATTTCCCGAGGTGAATTTCCTTAGATAAAAAACGTCTACATTGAGAGCAAATACAACACAAGAGACTAGACTCATTCCGCGCAGCGTACATTCATGAAAATGAACTATATAGGATGCACGAAACAATCAGACGCTCACATCCACGCACATGTACACCCACACAAACACACACAAAAAACACACACTGAACAATTCAAACGAACGGAGCAAAAGATTTAGTTACAGTTTTACACTGTACCAGACACAAGTGACAAACTGATCATCCAAAACATGTATCTGTCAACTGTGGTGGCCACAGTCATTGGCAATGATTTTTGTGACGGGAGGATGTACTGGGAAGAAGAATAAGGAGGTGCTGTAAACAAGAAGCCAGCCGCTTTCGTCGAACGGCGAAACTGAACAAGACATTGGGTGACCGTTTTCGAGTCGAGGGATTTCTCCGAGACTAAAAAAAAACGAGTGGGGTCCGAGTATGAGGAGAATGAGGGAGTGGGTGAAAGGAGACTGAGAGAGGAGAGATGCATAAAAATGATTTTTTAAAAAAAGGTTTTAATTTTTAGTGAGAGAGTCTAAAACGGAAAGGAGCACTCACTGGCTGCAGAGAACATGGCCGGGTGCAGGAACAGGTTGCCCTGAGGGAATCCGGCCAGGCCGAGCCCGTAGAGCTGGTGGAACAGCGCCATGTCTTCCGCCCCGGGCATCCCGCCACCCTGCCCGCCGCCTTGACCGACGCCCTGCCCGCCGCCGCCGCTTCCTCCGCTCCCCAGGAGAGCGGCCGCGGCCGCCGCGGCTGCAGACGGGTTCTTCCCGGCGTCCTTGGCCGCCATGGCCATCGCCGCGGCGGACAGGGAGTTGGGGAAGGAGGCCGCGGCCGCGGCCATCTGCAGCATTTGTAGCTGGGCCAGCTGTTGTTGTTGTTGCTGCTGCTGCTGTTGTTGTTGCTGGGAGGCGTGCTGTTGGCCCGGCTGCGCGCCGGACGGGGGCGTGGTGGGTGGGTCGCTGGGGGGGTTGTTGTTGGGGCCCCCGAGAGGGGGCGTCGGGGGCACGGTGAAGGGCGTGGACGGGGACGAGTCCTGGGTGTCCTGCCGCACGCCGCCGGGGACGGTGCCGCCGCCGCCCACGCCGCCGATGGCCCCCCCGCCGCCCGTCCCCCCCTCGATGGCCGCCTTCACCGCGTCTATGTGCCTCCGCGTGAACACGTGGTCTTGGACCGAGTACTTGTGGGAGTACTTGAAGTTGCACAGCCGGCAGTCCTCCGGGGGCCTCTGGGTCTCCGCCTCGACGGTGCTGCCGGTGAATCCGGCGGCCTTCTGCATGGCCAGCTTGCTCTTCTTCTCCTTGGCCCGAGCGTTCTGGAACCATACCTGGACCACCCTTTTCGGCAGCCCGATCTCCCTCCCGAGCATCTCACACTCGGCCATCGTCGGGGTCTTGTAGTCCGCGAACAGGGACTTCATCACCTTGACCTGTGCGGAGTCCCGTGGTGGTTGTTGGTCGTTGAAGTTAACGTAGTTGGGTGGGTAGGGTTTTGGGTTGGAAGAAACGCAAATCTGAGATCACTATAATGGTTCAATATATAAGTTGGCCGAGTGATTTACATATTTTGTTAAGGTGGATTACAAACGGTTCTGTTCTCATGCCGTTTCTCTAAATAATCCATGCAACATGGAAAGAAATCGGATGTTTCTTTCTTTCCAAAAGCCCACCGTAAGCTGGTATTTAAATTTTTTTTCCACCTAATATGATAACATTTCACTCTCTCGAGAAAGGAATTGATTGAAAAAGGCAAAATAATGAATTCTAAATCAGTCTGTGTAGAGCATTTTTCATAATAAATCCTGGAGTTTTATGGTGCTTACATAACAGGCTTATTGTTAAAGAAAAAAGCAAGCCTATTATTCCAATTCCATATACAATTGTGTAGCCCAAAGGTTAGTGGTAGTTTATAATTAATTAAAGCGTATAAAACTAAGCACACGGCAAACTAGGGCATTATGCGACCTGCAATGTGATTCCATTTTTGAAATAATGACTGATGAAAATAGAATCAATGGGAAACCATTTTAATGGGGAGCCTGTTCAATACCAGCTAAAAAAAACATTCATCACTAAGTGTGTGTGACTGTTGCCTGAAGGATTTCATTTTTAATTTCTCTGAATTTCTAGAAAATAAAATATTGAAGACAAATACACTCGTGATAGAGCTCTAACCCCGAGGAAATGAAAAAGGATAAATAAAAAAATAACAAAGAAACGCAAGTATTTTCTAAAAAATGTTCGTTTATTTCAATTCTGAGATTCTTACAAAATAATAGAACGCAAATATATAACAAAAATAAAAATTATTTATGCAAAACAAAAGAGTTAATTCCAGATTAACAAATATTGTAATTCTGTTGAAACTATCGCCATCGATATATCTCTTCCGAAAGCTGCTGAAAATAAATGAAGAACGACAATTCTTAGAATTTTTATTTTAACAACGCTCAAATAAAAAAAAATACGCGCGCGATGCCCACATGTGATTTGAAGTCAAATCATAAAATAAATATGAAAACAACTTTATTTTTAAAAATACTTTTGAATGACAGAAAATGAAATAAGTAAAATATATTCTTTAATAATTCTAAGGTTAAAAATGCGTACACTAAACAGAGCCGGAGAGGCTAAAGGTTACAAAAACGTGACCAATGAAAAATTGCTTGCCCACAGACATTTGATTTCTCAGAATATGAACTGGATGAATTAATATATCTCTTTTCGCATTTCTTTGCGGTATTTATATCATCAAAATTACTAGAATATTTTATTATGAAATAATTCCACACAAAGCAAACAAGCATTTACTTTGTCGTACGTAGATTTAATCAATATTTTTTTGAGTTACTTGTTAGCGTTTCACCATTTCAGTCTTGTTAATTGTCAAATACCCAATTAGTAATTGATAAAGTACAGCTGCTGCTCAACACACTTGAAAAATTTTGAATTTGAATACTCGGAAATTAAGGAAAGCAAATTCTCTGAAATTTTCAAAACCCTCATGCAGCAATAAGAAAGTATCCGCGATGATATCTAACAAAAACAATGGCCATCACCCAGTTAAATACTGCGAACAGGAAATGGCTCCTCGATATCAAAAGTGAGATCGAATGAAAATTATTCACATTCCATCGTGATGAAATGCAAGAGATTCCCGAAACTATGTAGTTGGCAAGCCATCACTAATTAGTTATTATTTATGCACTATTTTATTTTGAATCCATACAAATGGCATACTGGGAAAGGCCAAAACCTGCGACAATCATCGCAAGGCTCCTCGGGTGGAAAAAGGTGGTGTGTAAGAAATGCGACATGGAAATCGTCGGCTTCACCGAGATGGAAATGGGTGTGCGCGTCATTACAGTTTCAAGGCTATTCCCCGCGCACAACAAACAAGGCAAGATTGGTTTGCCAACTAGTAATTTAGGTGATTGTCAATATTAACAATTTAAGAATACACTCACTCAAAAGCAAACATCTAACGGAAGAGAAAGGAACAAACTTAGCCAATATCAAAAATAAAATTGATTCAAAACCAACAGATTTTCCATACAGGTTGCTGTAACCCATTCTAATTAATTCTACAGGTGGAGCTTTTCCTTTTCTTCGTCTCCGGTAATATAGAAATTCAACTATGTGCATCGTTATGCTTAAGTGATTCATGCGTCTTATATTTAGTCGTCTTTCGTAATGTTTAAATTTCACTCCATCTCGCCCGAGTCTTCGGAATTNTTTCGTAATGTTTAAATTTCACTCCATCTCGCCCGAGTCTTCGGAATTTAGTCAGGATTAACGCCTGCCGAAGAACGCGCATTAGGTATGAGATTAATAAAATATCATAATTTTACGCGCAGAATCATGACAATAATCAAAACGTTAAGATTCGTTAATACCTCGCTTATTGCGTAAATTTTTATTCTACAAACATATTATTACACTCACTAAAACAAATTTTACACCAGCATGAAAAAAACATGTCCAGGTTTTAATAAGGATAAACAAGAACCATTACTTAAGCGAGGGAGGAAGTCGATGGAATATTTAGTACAGTAGGACCGGTTTTTTTCACGTTGGAAAAAAGTTATAACAATCATAAAAATGAACGAACTTTACCAGTATGCCACTTGCGTTTTCTAAATATAATCGGATAAAGCACAACTTCCACATTATCCTTATAGTAACTAATACTGAGGGACACACAAAATCACTTCCTCTCAATTCCCTTGATTAAGCCTTACCTGTAAACTAGACATCTGGGTCCGGAATCTCTTGCCCGACCCGGCACCGCTTCCCCCGCTCGCCGGCGTCCCTCCGCCCGGCGTCCCCGCGGGGGTCGTCTGGTGTCTTTGGGATTGGGTGCTCGAAGCCGGAGACGTGGGATTACTTTCGTCTCCGTCCATATTGTCCGTACACGTTTCGGACAGGCTGTCCGACCTCGCGTCCTCCGCACCGAGGCCCAAAACACCCACCGCCCTGTCCATACTAATTCCCATCGCACCAGCAAAAGAAGACAAACCGACACTTCCGCTTCTTTCGCTTATGTCCGTCAATGGGCCTTGATCCGCCGCCAATGCCGTCGCAACACCCTCCGTGCTGATCCGAACCGGGCGACTCAAGTCGACGGGCTTGCTCAAGTCGAGAGGGGCGTCGCTCGAGGCCTCGGCCGGCGACTGCCCCATCTCCTGCTTGATCTTCATGCTCAAGTCCGTGGCTCCGTGGGATTCCTTGCCCGGGGTGCCCGAGACGCCGCCGCCGGTCGCCGCGCTGCCGCCCCCGGAGTTTCCGCCGCCGGCACCGGTCGCCCCACCTCCGCCGCCGCCGGCCCCTCCACCACCGGCGGGGCCAGATCCCGCGGCCGCTCCGCCCGACCCCGCCGGCATTCCGTTGTGTGCAGCCTGGGACTGCATCTCGCTGATGTACCTCTTCATGGACTCCTCGTAGAACTTCTTGAGGGAGTTCTCGGCGTCCTGGGACGCGGCCGCGGCGGCCGCCGCTGCCGCGAACGGGGAAAACAGCGGAGAGATCATGTTGTGCTGCATCATGGACGCGGCCCCCGGGAAGGTGCCGGACAGCATGCCTCCGCTTCCGGGTTTCCCGCCCCCGGGCGTGGTGCTCCCCGGAGTCCCTCCGCCTTGGGTGGTGTTGCCGTCCCCGGTGGTGGAGAACGAGGCGGATGAGTCGACGCTGAGTTCTTCGTCAGGCAAGGCGTCAATGTTGACATCTCCACCCCTGGCAGCGACCTGGTCAGCGTGTTTCGACGCCAAATGAGATTCCAGCGCTGACTTGACCTTGAATAGGGCGGGGCAGAAGGGGCAGCGTTTGTTGATGACCTATGAAATTTAGAAAAAAGAAAAAAATGAATGAGAACCGGAGAGAAGTGTTCTAATTCTAATATTAAATAACACGGCACCACGGTGAAATTCAATGACACTATTTATTACCGTACAAAACATCTGATTCCTCATATTATGTAGGAAGTTAACATAGTTGGTGGTATCGGCCGTTACTTGGTGGAAATGATTCATCACAAAGAGCAAACATAACTTCGTTTTTGACAATTTCATTTTTGCACTCGCAATTGCAAAAATAAAATTGTCGAAAAATCAAGTTTTATTATCCTTTATAACAGAGTGATGCTCCCCAAAGAAATACTAGTTCTCAAACGCAAAGAAAGTAGAGGAGATTTGTGGATATGCAAAATAAAGTTTTCAAATACATAGCATCCTAATTTACTATTCATAACCATTCAAAAAACCATTATAATAAAGAGATTCTCTCATAGGTATATTAACAATACTGTTCTTGGTTATTGATTGTTTCAGTAAAGCAATTTAACTTATAACACACACCATAAGAACAGGATATTTTAAAAATAAACTATTTTAAGCTAAAAATTCACGTGTATTTGGGAGTTCAGAATTAAGTGGCGGAAATAAAATGATGAAAATCTTTATACATCAATTATGCCAAGCTGACAAAATTATTTCCGGGAAGTTTCGGCCACATTTCTGTTGGCAAGCACCCCCGATTTGAAGGAATAATGCACGCTCCGCTGGATACATTATCGAACAAAAGAAACTCATTTAAAACTTTTAAAATATACCTATTCGTAAGAAGATCGTCGATGAGTAGCGATGAATTATCAGCTACAGGTAAAAAAAAAGAAAGAGCTAACGGCCAGCGTTCTGTCGCAACCTCCGTTTTAAGACGCGAACGTCTCTAAATGCGCCCTCCTTGAAGATGCGAGGCACAAAGTAAGTAGGCAGTCCTTACCTGCGCGTGCGCCCTAAACTGTCCCTTACGCTCCCGGGCGCGCGTGTTTTGGAACCACACCTGCACGACCCGCTTCTTCAGCCCAACTTCCCGCGCGATCGACTCCAGCATCTTACGGCTCGGATTGCTCTCCACCTGCGTGCAAATGAGGCAACACATCAGTCAGTCAGTCATCAGGAGTGTACAGGTGAATAGGCATGAATAAGAATCAGTCATCATATGGCACGCAGTGACTTCTACGTGGGAAAATTCGAATTTGCCCAAACGATGACTGCACCAATAACTAACTTGTGTACCCTACTGTTTAAGTACGCCACATTAAGTCCGACTCATATCGAAAAGACTGAGATCCGTGGATAAGACGTTCATATGATGAAGATCTGTATTGTATGGTTATGAGGATACTTTAGCTTCGTAATATGATATATTCCATCCTTAATATATAATATATTTCAATAGGTAAGTTTCGCTCGAAGTTTTTTTTACAAATATTTGAAAATGGAGGGCACCGTAGCCTAGAGTAGTAGTAGTAGAGCGTTCGCTACTGTTAGTAGTACTGAATCCAACCAACTTTAGGCATCGTCAGCCTCATACAACATCTGTAATTTTTGGTCCTACATCTCCTGAAAAACCGCAAGCGGCACAGACCCAACCCCTCCTGACGAGTGAACATGTCGCTGTGCCTAGAACGAGTTGAGCGCGACCCTCGATCATCGAACCAACCTCCCGGTGCATTACTGCGGACACCTTAATAATAGGAAGAAGGGCCTTTACCACGAGAGTACATAACCCTTTTAAAGTATACCATTGAGCATGATTTGATATTACTTTGCAGAAAACTATACATTAAAGCAATGAGACCCTGCACACGGCATACAATTAGAAGCGCATGCATTAGTGATGGTAAAAAAAACGAGTACAGACAAATTCCGATTATGCATTCCCGACTTATCCGATAAAAAATTTACTATCGAAAGGCAAATTTGGGAAAAGTTACACAAATTAACTTTTTCCAGCCATTTATTAAAGCGGATAATCAGGTGTACATTGCACCATACATAGAATCGGAAATACAAGTATTTTACTAACGCTGCTAATTTATCTCCATTAAAGTTTTTAAATGCATTAAGTGCTCAAAAAGGATTTTTTAAAATTTTATTTGCGATCGTATTATTTATGGTGGTCAAATTAATAACCAAATAAACTTTAATAGAGTGGCATGTTCGAATGCCTCTTCTAGACCCTCTCAATTAGCGAGTTAGAACCTTGAGTGTTGCAATGATTTAAAGGAATTTCATTTAAATACAATTGACATAGAATTAACTGATAAACGGTGCTCATGAACATAAAATTTTTCCACGGAAAAACATGGATTTTATCTAAATCAAGGGAAGAGAAAATTTATTACCAATAAAAGGAAAAGCTATAAGAAAAGATAAGCTATATCTTTTTTCCAGGCATTTCCAGAGGATTTAGATTAACATTAGATAAAGTTGTAGAAAAAATTGATTCTTAACATATTTTCACACTTTAGTGGTGAGAAAAGAAATTATTAGACACCATAGGTCAGTTTTGACGAAGTTGCTGACACAATAATACCAAAAATCAAGAGAAAGAAGAGGTTTTATTTACCTGATATTTCTGGTATAGGTAGTCGAGCTGTTCCGGTAAGATGGTGGTCCTTAGTCTCTTGTCCTTGGGCGCAGCATTTTCTTCCCCACCGCTCCTCATCTCGTCCTCCATTTCGTCAAACTTCCGCTTCCCTTGACCAATTGGTGGCGATAGGGTACCCATGCCGGCGTCATAGGATAGGCCGGCGGCGGCGGCCGCAGCTGCCGCGGCAGCCGCAACTGCCGCGCCCGAAATCCCGGCCAAATGCTGGTGACTCTGAGCCGGGTGCGGCTGTTGCTGTGGGTTTTGTTGGGGTTGTTGTTGCTGCTGCTGTTGGTGTTGCTGCTGCTGTAGCTGCTGCTGCTGTTGTTGTTGTTGCTGTTGTTGCTGCTGTTGTTGCTGCTGCTGCATTTGGGCGTGCTGCTGTAGGATGCCGAAGGGCGAGTCGGGAGGGTATGACGGGAAAAGGTTGGGGTTCATTATGTGCACCAACTGATGCTCCCGCCACAGCTCGAACCGTGGGAAGACTAGGTTACACTTGTCGCACTGGAAGCTGTCCTCCGAGGTCTCCTGGTGGCTCCCATGCGACTGAGACGGCGTGGGTGGCGGAGACCCCTCCGCGGGCTGGGCGCTCTTGCGTCCATCGGAGGAGGTGGTGGGGGGCGACGGCGCCATCGCCGAGACAAACGATGGAGGCGGCGGTGGCGGTGGTGGGGGCGGTGGCGGCGGCGGGGGAGGTGGTGGTGGAACAGAAGGCGCAGAGACGGAGGAAAGATCGGCGACCCCACGAGATTCGGCCACGGAGCTGGAGTTTGAATCCTCGGAGCTCAACACGGCAGCAATTTGAGCGGCCGCCGCCTGAGCCTGTGCGGACCTCTTTGCATCCTCCTCCTTAAAGCAATGAGTTTTTTGGTGTCGGATTAACTCGTAATACCGCTGAAAAACCAGAAGGCATTTTTTGCATTGATAGTTAAGACCCGGAGTCCGCTGAAATCTCCCGGTGCCCTCTTCTCCCGGGGGAATATTTGCGACATTAGGTAAAGCTCCGGCTCCGGCAAGGCCAGAGCCGATTGTCCCGCCTGCTACTACACCCGCGGTCGCCTCAACGGGTGGCTGGTTTTCGTAAACTTTTCTGGCCTTCTGCCGTGCATTTTGAAACCACACCACGATGACTCTGGGACTTAGGCTTAGGAGTTTTGACAAGTACTCCAAGTCGTCATCCTTGGGATATGCGTTGTTCTCAAAAAATTCCTGCAAAACCTTAATTTGATAGTCAGTGAACCTCGTTCTATTGGCTCTTTTTCCAGATGAGCTTCCGCTTCC
This sequence comes from Calopteryx splendens, assembly GCA_002093875.1. Taxonomy (NCBI): domain Eukaryota; kingdom Metazoa; phylum Arthropoda; class Insecta; order Odonata; family Calopterygidae; genus Calopteryx; species Calopteryx splendens. The sequence continues at coordinate 1,510,378 of LYUA01000059.1, read as the reverse complement.
ACCACTGCCTCCTCCACCCATTGAAGACATACAGTCCATTGAGGAGGATGGAGATCTTCCGGGACTCAGGGTAGACACAGGTGTAGACATTCCCATCAATGCACCACCAGAAACAACAGTTGTGGGAGTGCTGGTTAGTGCAAGGCCCATCATCGACGTCGGACTAGGAGGGATCTGACTCTGAACCGGAGATGAGAAGATGGTAGCGCACGGTGTAGCCTTGGGAGGGGCGAGTATGTTGGCCGATGCGGCGCCGCCGGCAGATAACGTATGTGGCGATGTCGAAGATGACGTAACAGGCGCTACAGGTACGCCTTCAACTTGAGATCCCAGTTGTGACGCAATTATAGAAGTTAATGTTATATTTCCAGGTGAGTTGTTATTCCTAGATGGTGTAGTAGGAATGTTTAGTGGCACTCCAACAGCATTGCTCATCTGAGTCCCAATCGATGTAGGAACATTATTTAATCCGGGTGACTCAGGGTCGTCTCTTGTGTTGTCCTCGGTAAGGTTAATAATTGGTTTTACATCTTCGTCCATTTCCAATTTCACTGACCGAGACACTAGATCATCTCCTGCATACTGCTCCTCACAAAGTTTAAAATTCATGAGTGAAGATTCTGTAGAAGATCTGTCAACCTGAGTTTGAGTCTGTGGGGGCGGCGACACCGGTGGCGGTTGTGGAGCCTGAGTTGGTTGAGACTGCTTCCTTTTGTTGGAAGATGATTGTTGCACCTGAGTAACTTGGCTGAACAATTCTTTCTGCTCTTCTGGATTCAAAGGAGACACTTTTGCCTCTCCTGTCTTTTCGTACTCTTCCAAATTCAGAGTTGTAGATGGTGGGTTGTTAAAATTATATGGAGAATCTTTGTTCCTCTGTCTCTCCTTGAAGAGAGTGTTTCTAAACCAGTGTTTAATAACTTTCGAAGGAAGACCCGAACGAGAAGCCATCTCCGCTATTTGCTCTTCAGAAGGTGAATTGTTGATATCAAAATGAGCACGGAGAATTTTCAATTGGTCGTCTGTAATACGAGTGCGTGCCCTCTTTTGTGGATTCTGCTGTTGCTGCTGTTGTTGCTGCTGCAACTGCGACGCCATATGATGATGCTGAGGCACGTGTGGTAAGTGTTGCTGCTGCTGCAGGAGAGCCTGTTGCTTGGCAACTAGAAGTCCGGCCGGAGAGAACAATGAATTTGCTGCAGCCGCGGCAGCTGCTAGTTGGTCTGATGGCGAGGGCGAATGGGTAGCAGGGGGTTGAGATTGAGCCGGGGGAGGTGGCGGAGGGGGCGCCATCATCATAGGAACCAGTGGAGGCTGCAGATTCATTAGACCTAGTGGTGATAACCCCATAGCCGCCATTTGCATCATAGACATCGCAGTAGCGGGATTGTGAAATTGTTGCATGGCCATTAGATTTATCGCGGCTTGCATCTCGTTCATCTGGGCTGCCAAGGATAACTGCATAGCCGATGCTGCCGCAGCAGCAGAAGCTGCGTTGGATGGTGTACCAGGGGTTGATCCTTGACTTGATCCATCCTGAGAGGCTGCTCCTCCGTGCCCTTGTTGTTGGTGATGATGAGGCGGATGATCGTCTCTTGGCGTCGACACCGGTCTCGGTGTGGTCGAGGTAGGGTTAGGAGTGGCAGGAGAAGAGGCCCCAGCTCCCTGTGAAGGAGTGGTTGAAGAGATGTTATCTCCCATGGTAGCAGGTGTGGACGACGCAGTAGGTGTAGTAGGTGTAGTGGATGGTATTGGCACTACATCCGGGGATGTGCTGTCCGCCCTTCTATGAGGGTTTGGAGTAGAAGACATTCTTGGGCCAAGGTTAATGGGGATAGATGCGGTTGAAGTACTCACTGTGGTGGATGAAGGTTTTTCACTTTTCATCATCATCATCATTATCGCTATTTTCTCTTCCTGCTCCTCATCAGTACCGGTCATAGTGGTCTGCGTTGTTGTTGATACAGGTTGAGTCTCCTTATCCGGAGAGTTCATTGGTTGCTCGATTTTAGCAGACTGGTTGACACTTCCTGTATTAGCTGCAGTCTGTCCAACAACCTGCTGTTGAGTTTGTTGCTGCTGGACATGCTGGTTGAATGGGAGATGAATATGCTGCGGATTGTGTTGTTGTTGATGCTGTTGATGCAACTGTTGCTGCTGCTGTAATTGCAACTGCTGCTGCTGATACTGTTGAGCCATTTGCTGTTGTTTTTGCTGGTGCTGTTGCTGTTGCTTAAGTTCAGCAGCAATCACGGCCGCCGTCTTTCTCTCATATTCACTTTTATACCGTGACGCATATTCCTCTAAGAAGTCCAAAGGAACTAGGTCTCGATGAACTTCTTCACAGTGTGCCTTAAGAACCCATACACTAGAGAATTCTTTCTTGCAGTGACCACACACAGATTTGGATACTTCTGGCAGCGGGTCGGACTTAGTCTCCTCTTCTATTTTTCCATCTTCAGTCTGTGTTTCTACAGACCCTGATGTTGGAGCATCGCCATCTGTTGTTGATGATATAGCTGGTTGATGTTGCAATTTTATTGTTGCAGAAGATATATCCACTGCCTCCTCTCTCTTTTGTCTTCTTTGGTGGTGATTTTCGTTAAATTGCATGACTAATTCAAACCCATAGCTCTCTAGAAGATGTTTATACATTTGAGAAGACTTTCTTGTTGGCATCGAAAATCTAGCAAAAGCATCGTCTAACATTTGATGATGATGGTGATGGTGGTGTAAACCAGTACTTCCGGGTGTAGATGGAGTAGTGGCAGCTGGGGTTGTGGTAGACACTCCTACAGTATTCTGTCCGACAGCAATTGACGGGGATGGTGATGGCGACGGTACTTTATGGTGGACTCCGTAAACAACCTGCTGTTGCTGATTATTCATATGATGATGGTGGTGGTGGTGGCCATGATGAAAATGACCATGGTGGTGGAATCCTCCAACCGTTTGATTTCCTGTTGTCGCCGTCGATGGAGTATTGGTGTTTGTTGTTTGCTGATGCAACGCAGGTTGCTGAGCATACATGCAATACATCTGTGTGTGCTGTATCATCTGTTCCTGGCTCGAGAATAACGCGTTGCAACGTGGGCAAGCATGCATTCCTCCGGTCTGTGTCTGCGGTTGTCCTTGCGATGACGTAGACGAATTCAATATCACAGGCGTTTGAGCATTCGTCGCACTTCCTAGCCCACCTGATTGGCTATTTACATCTCCGCCAACTCCACCACTCACATTGGCGGAAAGACTGGCCACGGAGTTAGGAACTGTTGAAGGTGAGGTGGCAGGGGCTGATGCTTGGGTGGCTGTTGAGGACTGCGATGGAGTAGGAGGAACTATTGGCTGGGCCGCCATTGAAGGGCCGCCGCTGGGCACTTGGGTGGGTGAAGGAACCGTAGATGAGGACGCGGTGGAAGACGCGGAAGACAACGATGAAGGTGACTGCTGCGTCTGCATAGCGGACCCGTGGTGGATAGAATGCTGAAAGTGGGTGGCAGCGTGGTGAGGTGAGTGAAATTGTTGCTGTTGTTGTCCATGCATGTGATGGCCATGACTACTCTTTGGAGTGGACATTCCACTCGAAGTAGCCGCAGCGGCAGCTGCTGCTGCTTGCGCTTGTGCTGTTCCTAATATGTCGTGCAATAAGTTCGAAGTTTTTTCGGCCACGGCCGCTGCCTGAGCGGCTGTCTGCATTGGCTGTTCTATAAGTGGCCGACTGAGGTCAATTTGTCCTGTAAGAGCCAAATCTTGCAATTTTGAAGCCCTTGTTTGATGAAGGACTGATCTCATATGTATGTCCAGAGTAGAGCCTTGGCTGTAAGCCACTCGGCATATATTACATTTGTAAGGTTTCTTGTCGTCTTCGTCACTAGGAGTAGATACTGGTGTCACGGCATTTGCAGAAGATATATTTGCGTTGACAATCTTCTGATTCGTCGGTGTTGATGGCGAGGTAACATTCATTACTCCATTGTTATTATTAGGCTGCTGCTGTTCTTGCATTGCTCTCTTTAATTTGTGAAGATGACTGACGGAATTATAATGGACAAGTAGTATGTTCTTCTGCGTGAAGGACTCTTTACAAACGTCACATTTGAATGGTCTGTTTGGGTCCAAATACTTTTCCATTGGGTATGATAGCTTTTCTCCTTTACGATGCAACAGTGTCTTATTGTGCCCAGTTAGATAAGACTGCTTTGTGTACGCCACCTTGCATCTGTGGCATTTGTATTTACGGTTAGGGTCATTATAACCATCTTCAGCCACAGCTTGAGAATTTAAGTAATCCTCCAAGAGCTGTTGTTCTTTGCCTCCGGAATCGTCACTGTTTTCCTCCCCACCCCCAGACCCTCCTCCACCATCTTCTCTTCCTCTCTCAGCCTCCATCATCATCATCATTTCCTCGTCAGCAGCTGCAGTAGCAGCGCTAGTCTCTTCGTCTACTTCCATTGGAACAGGTGTAGAAGTGGCCTCATTTTTTATGCCACTAAGAAACATTCCAAGGCCAGGTACTGGTCCACCACCCAATCCAGCTAATAGCAATGGATTAGTCAACAGACTTTGTTTGTATTGAGCTAATTCTTCTTCAGGAAGATCCGTGTGGGCACTTTCAACGTGCTTATGGAGAGCCAAAATCGATCGAAAACTCCTTCCGCATAGTGCGCATTTGGTTGCGTCTCTGATAATATGATATTGAGAATGAAGTTGAAGTTTCTCCATGGTCTTGAAAGCGAGTGAGCACTGACTGCATCTATATTTATAAACATGTTTTTCAGAAACTGCAGCCGGTGGAGTATTCGAGGTACTTGTACCAATCGTATGCTGCGTCGGCGAAGGCGTTGGTTGTTGCGTGTTAGTCAACCCTCGCCCGTGAATCTCTTTGAAATGTGCCTGAAGACTTGAGGCAGATGGAAAATACTGATTGCAACCTTTCTTCCAGCATAAATATCCACCCCCAGCACATCCAATCGCTTTTGCTGTGTCCATGTGACCCGTTTCCAGTTGATGGTTCATAAAATCGTCCACACCCCTGAATAATCTACTACAACTGTGACAACGAAGTGTTTCCTCATTTTCCTCAATAGACTGTTGTTGTTCCGACGGAGAAAGAGCTACTACTGCTTCTTCCCTAGAGGAGATATCTCCTTCGCTGCCTGGTTCTTTCATTCCCTCAGAAGAGGAAAGACTCCTATTGGCATTGTCCTGTTCGTTACTAGATTGTGGACTTGTGTTTACCTGAGTTTGGCTTCCACCACTCTGCTGGCCAACAGGGCGAGATACTGTGTTCAGCCAATGGGATTGGTCCACTAGGAGCAATAACCGCTGCAGGCCTTCAGCATTGACGCTGTGTATTCTCATGACGTGTTTCTCCAGCAGCGCCTTCTCCTTAAAACCATCCTGACACAATGGACAAAGGAACTCTGGCTGCTGTTGCTGCGACAGCGAGGCACTCTCGTGGCTCTGCTGCTGCTGCTGCACTTGGTTGGCTTGGTGTTGCTGCTGCTGCTGGTGGGAGGAGTTATGAAGATGCTGTGAATGTTGTGCAAGAACGTGGGCTTGTATGCGCATTTCAGATGTGCTGTTATATGTACAATAAGGACATACGTGAGCTGGAGAAGTGGCTGCCACCGACGTAGCTGAGGTTGAAGATGCCGGAGAGGTGGAAGAGGTGTTCACAGGAGCCATGCTGCATGCCGTTTTCTGCTGTTGCTGTGAAATTGTTGGTGTCTGCGGAAGCTCGGTGGGCAACGAAGTAGTCGTAGAACACTCCTCTGCTCCAGTCAGTCCTTGCTGTTCAAGAGCGTACTTCAACATGCTTTGTTTATCCTGCTGCTGTTGGCTGAGAATCTCCTTCGCTGACTCCATTCTCTCTTTTTGCTGCAGGTTGATACTGTGCATTTGGCTATCTTTTCTCTCTGAAATATGATGAAAACGGAAATCAATTAATTAAATCTATTTAATCTCTTAAATTTATAATACTATAAAAACTTGAAAAGTTTAATTCCTTTATTGTTTACAAAGATAAAACCATTTCCTTACTACTGAGCAGTTAATGTGTGGTAATGCTCATTTGATATTTATGAAAGTAATTTAAAAATAATATCTATAATGATAGTTTATGAATTTTGGTGTCGCAGAAAGAATTTAGAGAACCATTTGAGATTAGCGTCTACAGAAGTAATAACTATTCAATAAAATCATTCCAGGAAGTGCATTAACTAACGTATAACCTTTTGAAGCTCAGGAATTTAAGGAATACCACGAGTCAGATTAATAATTTTTTTAATGTACTCCATTTATAAATTCAACATTATTTTTTTAACATAACTAACTCTTCTATATAGATGGTAGCAACATTGAACCTTCCCTATAGATATCGTTCAACATTATTGAGTAAAAGCCATATATGGAGCACCTTAAATTGCCTATATTTACACGATTTGCCCACAAAACTCTTGGCTCGGCGAAACTACTTTTAAGTGTACTCTACTTTATAGATTCACTGCTTCCGCTCTCGAATGCTAAACGTAAAATGATCACATGGTAGGACTGGTGGCATATTTCCGGTTAAATATCACAGGAAATAGTGTCACTAAGGAAACCCAAAAATGGACAAGTTCCACATGTACAATATTTATTACCACCTAGGTTTCGCCTATTACATCATCATCAGGACCGGGTGATGCTGTAATGAACGAAACCTAGGTCGTAATAGATATATTACTTGTGGAATTTGCCGAATTTTGTGTCTTCTTAGTGATGTAACGTTTCCACACTATATCGCCTGAATCCTCAGAATTTGTAGGAAATAGTGCGTTTGAATAGTCTTTCAAGGAACAAACTTTCACTTCTCCCCTTGTAAATACCACCACTACATTCTTGCGCAAGTGATCTCTTCTTCGTGATTGGCGCAAAAACACTCCACGAGTACCGTTTGGAGAGCCAACCTTAATTATTACAATTAACAATTTTCAACAAAGGAATTATACACCTATCATAAGACTGTCTATTTCAATTCTATTTACTTATATATCTGGTTCAAATTATATAAATCAATGATTATATTACATTAATAAAAGACAATCGAGCGCTACGACTATTGTCTAAAAACAAAAGATTAATTGCTTGATTAGCTTTAATTACTACTAAATACTTAAATAGAATTTTAGTACTGGGATAATATATACTATATTAGAAGCAATAATGTAGCTATAGGTACAATAGATCAGAGGAAAAGTAAATTGAGGTGTAAAACATGCCATAAATAAGAAAAACATGAAAAATGTTCCTAGTAAATTATATTGAGCGTATTATTTTTACAATGACACGATTCACACTTTCCTTATGAGTGAGAGGCAAAACTAAGGAAAATGAATATAAAATAAAATGTAAAAAGGTAGACCTTTCGAAAATAAAAACACGTACGAAGACGCATTCTATGGTCCAGACGTGCCAAGCCCTCGCACCTCGACAACGACACAAAAGGATATTTTATCCGCGCTCTAAAGCCATCGCCTGGTTCAGGAAACCCCTCACACGATGCAATTCCAATGATGGCTCCTCTCCTTCCAACGCCTCCCCTGCATTCTGCGAAGTTTCCCTCCCTCTCACGAGAACCGTCTTTAGGATGCGGCGTGCTGTTATCACCCCCTCTGGGGCATGGCCTTAACACTTCATACCTTCAGACGCAAACTATGTTTTCTCCCTCGTTCGCTCAACCCTTCCACCAACCTCTCCCTCTCATTACACTTCTCCCTCCTACCATCACTCCCATGCACACCAGCCAGCCCCACCTGTATGCCAACCCGCCAACGTACCCTCGGGACTAAGGCCAGGTAAGAAAATTGCCACGACTTTACATCCGACTAAATTACTTTCCTCTCCTCCCTCCCTAGTCCCTCTGTGGATTCCTTCGAACCTTTATTAGTAATAAAAACCTACCGGCTCACCCCTCTTCTTAAGACCTCCCCCATCCCACGCACTAACCAATACTTTCTCATCCCCATAACCACCTCCACCTCCGGAGCGAACTCCACCCTTAAAGCCTTTTGTTGCAATGCCCCCCCCCACTCCCCCTTTGTTTCTTCCGTTTTCTTTTTTTGATCCAACGGTCTAATTCGTCTCATTTTTATGGCAGGGGCGTGCCTTGGGGGCGTTTTTTCACGCGGTCCTTCGCTCATCCTCCAGCGGAAACTGTTATTGCCGCGAGAACATTGCCTCGCGTTAATTACGCCCAGTAATGAATGCGTCGCGATTATGCTTAGGAGGCTGACCAAAAGACGTTGGTCGTATATTTCCGACGGAATGGACCGGAGAAGAGGTTCGAGGGCCCGATAGTCATACCCATCTCCACGAAAAAATCCGAACTTCCTTTGATTGAGCAGATTGAGAATCCACTGTTACACGTAAAATTCCCCGAGGGATTAACAGGCAAGCAATGGGTGTCATAAAAGTCACACGCCACAATAGGTAATATGACGAATGCACTACGCGATCGTACGCCAAATTAAAGTATTAATTGAAGTACACAGAGACATTAAAAACATATCTAGATAAATATAGTTACCCCCGTAGTAGTAACAAGCACTTCGATCTTAAACATTAAACATCTTCCCTTGATGACCAAATAATAACGTTGCATTTAAGGACAGATTAATTCTCTGTAGCTAAAGAATTTATTAGAAAGTTAAATGAGCTTATATTTGTACTGAAACGACGCTATAATCATATTACTTGCAGATCCACATACCGTTTTAAGAATATGAACTTCGTTTCATTTTTAAGAGTTAACTAAAAAGGGGAAATATTCGTCTGTAAAATCTAACTTCAATAAAATGCATGGATGAACTTGGAACTTATATTCTAATCGTCCATGGTATTTAATTAATAAGTATAAAGCCACATTTCTAACTTTCTATTCAGCCTGTTTGGAAGAGCATTTATATTTTTTACACTTAACACGCATCGTTTGATACAAAGAAATGTTTAAATTGGTGTTAAACTGTTGAAATAGTTTCATTTAAACATGAATCTAAAATTACGTGATTTTTCACGTGATAATATCAGGTCAATTATTTAAGTGAAGAGTGGTTAATGCTCTTACTTATGATTAATTTTCAGACACCATATGAAATACATGTCTTCTTTTCAAAGTTTAATTTTAATTTTGGAATGGAAAGCAATGGAATGTTTAATTTGAAGTTATAAAACTGACTATCAAATCGTTTTACTCACCGTTTTCGTTCTCCTGGGGGTCTGCAATCACTTGGAACACCTCCGATATGTCAACTTGAAGCTCTCTGCCTTCACTTCGTCGCTGAAGCTGATGAAGCTGCTCCATTTGCATGTGCTTGAGGGTACGAACGTGCTGCAGCAGCTGAAGTTTCGATCCCCTCGCCGAAAAGTTGCAGAGAACACAGTGGTATATCCTGTAATTCTGCAGCAGCTGACTATTGGGAGGCGAAGACCCTGATGTGGGGGGCAGGGAGTTTGGTGAAACCGGGTTGTCAGACAGAGACTCCTCGCAGGAGAGGAGATGACGGAATAAGGCGCAACTTGCCTCATGCCTTGCTCCTGCACAATGCAATTGCAGCTTGTGTGCGCTGTTGGTGTAGTAGTCACAGGCGTTACAACGCACCTGCACCGGATTGCTTGTAGTAACGCTGCTGAGGTGGTATTTCAATTTCCATTCATTCCTTGGTCCTCCTTCCTTGACGTGGTTCACATGCTGAAGCCTTTGCAAATGCTTGTCGGTTTTACAATGCAATTGGAAATTAGCTTTCAGATTCGTCCTGTACGCGCAAAGCTTACAGACATAACTCCCGGCCACAAGCATCAACACCTCCTGCTCCCTCAGCTTCGTTCTGTCGGTAGCCAAGTGACATGACAATGCTTCCAACGAGTCCGTCGCGAAGGCGTTGCAAACGCAGCACGTGAAGAGCATCGATGGGTTCTGCTCCGGTGGTTCTGGGGGAGGTTCCATCGTCTCCGGATTCAATCCTGCGTCCCCTCCTCCGGTGAGGTCCGCTGCGGCAGCGGCGGCGGCCGCTGCAGCCGCCGCGGCTGCAAAGTGAGGATGCAAGTGGTGCTGCTGGGCCGCGGCAGCCGCTGCGTGGTGATGGGAATGATGGTGAGGAGAGGAGTATGGGTGGTGATGCGAATGGTGACCGTGGTGTTGGTGCCGCTGGTCTCCTGGGTGCGGTGGTGGCGGGAGGGATTGAGGCGGAGGTCCGTGTGCGGACATGTGACCTCCAGTCATCATCTGAATGAGCAAAGCTTGGTTGTAAGCCATGTCCGCCAAGGCCGCCTCCGTGTGAGGGGGCGGCTTTTCTCCCGGGAGGGTCAGACCTGGATGGAAATGAAGCAGGGCAGCGGCGGCGGCAGCTGCAGTTGCTGGGTCAAAACCACCCGCGCCCCCGCCAGCGCCACCCATTTGCTGCTGCTGTTGTTGCAGGACGCTCAACTGCTGCATATGCTTCATGTTTTGCTGCAAAACCATCATGTTGTGCGTATGTTTTTCGCTCGTCATGTGTATTCTCAAGTTCCTCGCGACGTTCGTCTCGTAGTTACAGACGTCACAACGGAAGGTTGGTTTGGGCTTTTGTTGTTGCTGGGATTGGGTAGAAGACAAACTCGGACTCAGGGCAGACGCTCCGGCGCCTCCCTTGTTCATGTGAGAAGGCGACGAAGTAGCTGCGGCGGCTACGGCAGCAGCAACAGACGTAGGGACGTCTTGCACGCTACCACCACCCCCACCGGTAGTCTGCGATGACACAACACCACCGTTTTGTTGAAGCTCTTGCATGTTATTCAAGTGCTTGTCCGACTGCATGTGTATACTCAGGTTTCCTTTGGTCGTAGTAGAATAATTGCACACTTCACACCTATAAGGTTTATAACCACAGGTATATGTCTCTCCTCGTGCCAACCGGGGGTGTGGTTGCCCGGCTACGCAATATACGCAAGAGGTTTCGCTCTCAGGGTGTTTTTCTTTCATGTGAATCTCAAGTGTCTCTTGGTACTTGTAATGCCAATTGCATTTTGGACATTTCAAGGTCTTGCATGAATTCCTGGAGTGCATTCCGGAAAAGATACCGCCGGGGCCACCCGCACCTCCAAGTCCTCCGGCTCCCGGACCCAGGAGTCCAGCTCCGGGGCCTCCAGGTCCCCCTGCTCCCAAACGAGCCGTTTGAAGGATCATCTCACACTTGGCGCAATCAACTGCGCTTGGTCTTCCAGTTATATGCTCAGGACAAACACCAATCGTCGTCCCCGTAAGGAAGCTTGGGGGTGGTGGGGGAGGTCCTAATGGAGGCGGGGGTGGAGGAAGTGGAGGTTGGGGAGAGACGAAATTCCCTCCCCCTGGTCCGTTCATGGAGTGGTGCAAATGATGGTGGGATCCCATAAGGGCAACTGGACTTAATGTTGGAGGCGATCCATTGCCGCCGCCCATGCTGTTGGCCGTCGAGACCGGCGACACACTATTGGGTCTCTTTCGGGTAAGGTCCATACCACGGCTTCCATTACCGCTTCCGTTATTGTTCACATTGTTACCACTACTTAAACCATGATTACTGTTATTAACATTGCTAAGATTATTATTACTATTACTACCGTTTTGAGGTAGGGAGACCGAAGTCTCAGGAACTTGATGCGGTTGAGGATTTGAAGACCTAATTGAGGCCTGCTCATCCTGCCGCGACGGGCAGCGACCGTAGGGTCGACCCGAAACCACTCCCTCTCTCTCCTCCATTGCCCCGAAAGGCTCCCTCATAATGTCCATTTGTTCTTTCCCTTCCTCCAACGACTCCCTACCACCGACACCCCCCGTCGTTGAACTACTTTCATGTCTCCCTCCTTCCCCACTCCCTTCATGATGGGTATGAAGACGAGGGTGCTGCAGTGGAGGCGAGCATGCCAAAGAGGATGACGACGACGCCGAAGATGCCGAGGCCGCCGAAGAACAAGACGAAGGCGGTGAAGGCCTTGGAAGACCCGTCTCCGCTTGGTCTTCCACTCCCGCTTGCCCTTCCACTCCGCCGGGTTGCCGATTGGTACCAGAATTTTGATGGTCTTTAGGAACTTGCTGGCTGGCAGTAGAACACGGAGAAATGGGCGACACGGAACTTCGTCCAATCGCCGTGGAAGGGGATGCGGTGGGTTTTGGGGTGCCGTGCGCAGCCACGGGAGTAGTCGCTGCACTTACGGCGGCATTGGTATATGCCGTCGCCGCAGCGGCCATCGCCATCGTAGCCATAGTCGCCATGGCAGCAACCGCCGAAGCAGGAGATCCTTCTGGCTGCCTTTGCTGCGCCATAGGATGGAACGGTGGTATCCCAACAACCTCTGGGAAGGGCGAAAGAGGTTCTAGGAAGGACACAAGGGGTTCTTTCTCCCTCCCTACGCACTGAATGATGGCAGATGCGTTTCTGTGTCCCAAAAGGGCCCTCTCGTCCGCTAAGAGAGACACACCGTGGTCCGCCGTGGCATGGGAGACGAAAGACTTTGCATAACCGAAGGAAAGTTTGCAGATGAAGCACATGAGGATAGGTTTGACGGGCACCGAGGCACAGTCCATCGAACCCTTTCCGTCTTTCCCGTCAGATCCATCCCTTTCATCATCCTCCGGCGCAGACTCTGCTTCTAGACCTCTTCCAGGTCCCATCTTCCTCTTTCCCCTTGGCGTTTTGCTAGAGAGGTCACTCGGCCTCCCATCGTCTTCCTGGCGGGACTCCTCAACTGAGCTGCCACCCTCCTTCCCGCTATCACCAGATTTGTTATCACGAACGGTGTAAACCCTGTAACTATGCATTATTGGTACTTCAGGAACTATTTTCTTCTCCTTAGGGAGGACGGCGGCCCCGGCTGAAGCTGAACCGGAGGTGCCTTTGGCATCAGCGCCACGCTGAGCTGCCACTCCACCCGCATATGCCCCATAGAGGGCGCTGTACAAAGCAGCGCTACTCCTGGATACATAGAAGGCGTTGGCAATTTGGGGGAACACCTGAAACTGCGACAGAGACACACCCCTGCCGTCGACGATGCAACCATCACTCAGGATCCTCGGGAGAACAACGCTGCTGGCGCCTCCGCTTTCCTCATCGCTAAGTTCACTCTCTTCGATGATGTAAGCGGAGCCGTCTGGGTTGTAAACTATCCTCCCGTCAAACCTTTCTACATCGCTCGTCGAAGACTCCTCGTCTCCGGCCGCCGATGACCCCCCAGCTCCTTGAGGATTGCCTCTTTTACTCCTTGTCGACCTACCCTCTTCGTCTTCATCCTCTTCCTCCTCATTCGGTTGGGAGATCAAGGAGCGCGCTTCGTCGTCCTCCCTCATCTCCACCTCATCCTCTTCCATCTCTTCTTCCATTACTTCCTCTTTACACCTCATTTGCGATATGCCCCGAAGAGAAAGTGCAGATTTCGGGGAGGCTTCCGCGCGGACCATAGCCACCGCGGCCTCCGTATCTTCCTCCGGGCTCATTACCGCGCTTTCTTTCACCTCTTCCTCTCCACCACCTAACCTAATTCTTTTGACTCGATCCAAACCACCCTGAAGGAGCGACAGGCCACCGCTTCCACAGGTCACCACCGTGTTGCCACCGCCGACGAGGCTGCTCGCAGCCCTGTTGACGGCCAAAGCAGCAACCGCTGCCAAAGAGTTTGAGGAGAGGTTTTGAAGCCCTTGAAGAGGACCGTTGTTCATACCTTCGGATACCGCTTGGACCGCTAGAACATTTCTTTCCTCCTCTTCCTCCTCTTCGTCCTCCTCCTCATCGCCTAACTCGTCTACCCTCCGAATCCTTCCTCCGTCTTCTCTTCCTCCCCCTCCTCCACCAAGTCCTGGGGTTCTGACCCTCTGGAGTGAGACGCAATTCAGTCTATCTTCAGGTTCGGAGGAAGTAGAGAGGGCGGTGGTGGTATTTGCTGCGGCTACGGCGGTGGTGGCAGTTGCCTCTTGGGCCAACCCCCCTCCACCCGCTTCCCTTAGGCCTAACCGGCACCCCTCGTCTAGCTTTGCTGATGGAGTGGGTGGTGCCGGTTGGTTCGCTTCGCCGGTAGTCGGTGTTGGCATGGCGTCCGAGGGGGAAATAGTGGCAGATCTTCAACCATCACATGTTGACGGGGTTCTCCGTGGATCAAGTCTGCAAGAAAAGAAAAAAGGATTCGTCAGGAATAGTTTAAAAATACAATAATATTGGAGAATGGTAGTACACACGTACGACACTGACAGCTTCTTAGTTAGTAAAATAAATAGGTACCCGTATTCCAATCTTATCAGCTGAGGTGAAAGTGATAATTTACAGAATATCATACAGGTATTTTGTTACTTAGGGATATACAATAAAAACGTTTTAAATATTTTGATGGGAAAATATTATTAAAGATTAACTATCTTTACAAAAAATCAATCATCAATTCAGCTAGTCTAATAAAGGGACGTAGAATTTTCACGAAACATAAAACAAAAGGAAATTAGATGAACAGTATGTACAACCTTAGAGAATGAAAAAAATATTTTTATAATATCTATCTAATCAATATTATACAATTACGCGTCAGCGTTGTGACCATAATGCATTTTTGTAAATGATGTCAATTTAAAGTATTTACACATATCAACTGTAAGACAATTTAGATAAATTAATCGAACTTTAGTAGAGTATTTATTATATTACCAAAATATACGAAAAACAGATGGTAATTTTGCTATTACAAAAAAGAAAAAATATACTCAAATGTTCATTCAATTTCTTCATTTTTAAGTATTATATAGACGGTAAAATAAAATCAAATAATGATACGTTAAGGTTACGAAAAATCAAATGAACTAAGAAAAAGAATTTTCCAAAGGAACTACGTTAAGCTTTCTCATGGAGCCGTAAAAGCTTATCTTTCTTTAAGCCGGATGTGTGTAGCGATAACCGCAAGACTAGTGCAAAGGCAGGTGTCTCACCCCATCAATCTAATTCCTTGTTCCTTCGTCGTGGAAAGCCCAAATACATCTGTCGCCACTCCACAGGTCGTGATAACTTCAAATCAGAGTCAATAACGGACTTACCATAAGATTTCACTTTTGCTTTGTGAGCAAGCTCTTAGCAACTTTCCTTATTATTGGGGGAATGAGGCTTGACAGAAAGGAATATGTTGCCTATAGCGCTATAAAACGTACAAGAACGCTATTTAATAAAGAGACATGTCATTAATTATAGTTTTAGAGAAATTTACAGTTTACCGAGAAATTTCTGTTGACAGTATTCTGTTGACATTATTATTTCTCAAGAGCTCTAATAATACATATTCTTAAAATGTTATACTCAATTACCTTCTTAACTTATAAGACAATATCAGCAAATAGCCGGTAACTTCATCAACTCAATCTGTATAATAGGTATACCATTTTGGACTTGTGAAGCACATAAATAAATGGAGGCAAATCTTCAACAGAAATATCTTATCGCACTGCCTTTTATATGAGCTTCCTAAACCCCCGCAACGATTACTCAGCAACTAGTATCGTCTCCCCCAGCGTACCCGTTTCTCTCGGTAGTCAGCCTTTTCATACGGCGGCGGAGCCGTGCCTTCAATCCGATTCCCACGCACCTTTTCGTGTAATTTTCTCGGCGCTCACGCCCACCTGGAGAGTTGGGCAGCGGTAAGGTCACATCAAAATGGCGGACATGGCCGGGGTAATTACAGCACCACCACCTCCCCCCCCCCTTCCCCAATACA